>MVJL01003551.1:0-25301 GCA_002156465.1 Macrocentrus cingulum
TTTTTTTTTTTTTTTTTCAAATTTAAGATTTTTTTTTTTTTTTTATGATAATTTGATAAAATTGAATATTTTATTTAATTATATGTAGAAATGAATTATTTTAATTAAATATGGGAAATAAAATTTTATTTTTTGTTTCAATTGGTAAAGAAACTTTGACAATAATTTTTTTATTCGCATTATTTTATTCGAATTTTGTAGAAAAAATTTTCTGATCTATAAATATGAGTTTATATTTGGAGATATATTAACATGTTGGTATTTTGTTGAAATTTTTTATGGGAATTTGTTTATAATTTGTGTAATAATGTGGTATTATGGTAAATTGAGTTCATGTTTAATTTGAATGTTAATTTTTTTTTTTTTAACTTGAGAGACTGAACCACTCCTCTAATAATAACACACGATTTAGCCACATTAGATATCGCAAATATTTTTTTTAGTCATTGTTTCCCTCACTATATATACATTCTCCATATGTTGATTTCACAATCCGGGCACGCCGTTAGTCGTCTGCTCATTGGTGGTGGCGTATGCGGTTTCCCAAGTAGAAGACACGGTCATTGACATGGTTGATGTTGAGGGGCCCAACCTTAGATAACTGTAATCTGCCGAAAACCACATAGTCTCTCGCGCCTTGGTGCGCCAAAAGGGGTGAAGAACCTCTAACAGTCGTGTCTTCTAGGAATAGGAATAGAAATACGTGATTTCTCAGTCACGTATTGGCTCTGTCACTTGACTAACGACAAGAATTTTAATTTCTCTTTGCTCCAAAATTGTCAAAAAAATTTTTTTTCATATTAAAATCATTGAAAAAAAAAAAAAAAAACGTCACAAAAAAAAATTTTTTTTTCTCTAGTCTGAAATTTAGATTCCCATCAAATAATTTATTTTGAAGGCGAAAAAAAAAAAATCCTTTCAACTTATAAATGTGCATCAATATAACCAGATGTTAAAAAATTCTACTCCCTCGTCATCGAACACGACTTCCTCTCTCCCTCTATGCAACATCCACCCGAACAATGGTAGTTTTAAGAGAGAAAAAAAAAATAGAAGTAAATATCGTGGATACTCCCACGATGTGAATATCGATCCGATCCGTTGGATCGCGAATTAATATAATAAAAGGGAACCTATAACGGGATATATATATTCTATAGACATATCGAGTGACCACGATTTTACCGCTAGCTTCCAATATATATACATGCCATCTCGAATTTATCCATTTTCCCCACCCTCTATTTTTGTCTCCCTCGTATCATGCAATGCTCCAGTCGCTTGTCGACTGGTATTGTCAGTGACGACGGGGCTCATTGTCGACGGGCACGAATCGGCCCCTGCCATTGTCGGCCATGGATATATATTCTACTCTCCGTTCGAAAACCAGGTAGCCTGTCTCAATTGAAACTTCAGAGTGCATCATCCCTCTGTATGATGTAGTAGGGTTTTTTTTTCTCTCATTTTTTCCGGGTTTTTTAGGACAGATAACAGCGCAAAACGTGCTACAAATCGTGTCGCGGATGTCAAAAGGATGTGTACATGTTTTAAAAAATCTTAAAACTAACAATTATAATGAGTATTATTTAGGAAAATGATTTTAGGATGGGTTTTTAGGATGTTTGATTGAATTAAGTCCAATTTTGCTGTTTCTGTGATTTTTTTTTTCTTCAGTTTTTTGATGATAACTTGAAAAATAATTAAGATAGCAAAAAATTTTATTAGAAGTAAATCTTTGAGAATTAAATTCTCTACAAAAAATGTTAAATAAAATTTTTTGTATCTTTTACAGTTTTTTGAGAAATTTTCATTTTTTAAAAATTTTCATAGTAGAGCCTCACTAACGGCAGTAAAACGAGTGTTTTAGCTCCATTGTTGAATAAAATATGTTATATTTTCTGCATAATAAGTAGGAAAAATTGATATATATATATATATATATATTTTTTATGACTTTTTTCAAACCGCAATATAGTTGTAGCACGTACATCAATAGAATATGGCAGATTTATTGTATAAACTTGGAGTTTTGAAACGATTTTTCTTATTCCTGTCGGCAGGAACATATATTAGGCGGCAAATTAGCAAAAGTATATTTTCGAGAGCGAGTCTGACTGCTGCTGTCGTTTTATTTTTTCTCTCTGTTTTTTTTTTTTCCTTACTCCCTCTCACTCGGTTTTCAACGTTTGGCGAAAGTTTTGTATGTACCATCACACCGACAATTATACATATAAGGGTGTCATGGTAAAAGAAAAAGGTTCCCAGCAGGTTCTCTACAGTTAAAATATATTACTCTCTGGCGGGTTCGACGCTGAAAACTTTTTCTAAATGAAGAATTGACTGATTTACTTTCAATATTATACACATATTTTAAATACCTAGTGTTTTTTTTTTCTTTTCAATTTTTTACATATGGTATTTTATCGGAAATTTATTTTTATAGTTGGGGTTTATTGTTTATTTTCAGAGTATAATATCAATTGTTCGGAGCTGGTCATTGTGTTATTACGTAATCAATTTTTTTCAATTTTTTTTTTCATAGTCGAACAAAGGAAATGAATAATATAAAATTATTAATAATGAATTCTAGAGAAAAATAAAAATCTTAGATTTGAGATAAAATAAAATTTTTTTATTATTCGATATTGTTTTATAAAAATCTTATAACAACTTACCTATAATATTTGATCGGATATGAAGTTATTATTTTTTAATATTCAAGTTTTTATATTTTTAAAAAAATTTAATATCGTTGTAAATATAGCTAGAATTCGGTAAATTTTTCAATTTTTTCAGTCAAAAAATTTATATTTCTTGAATTTATCTTGATAATCTTTATACTATACTTATATCTTTATTTTATCAATCAAATTTTCAAAATATTATCTGATGTTAAAAATTCAATAACCACGATATAAAACAATAGCAAATCATTTAAATATTGCTATTAAAACGTTTTTACTCTGTAATTATAATTTTATCTAACAAAAAATTTGCTTGTGACGTCATGAGTGAAGGCATGAATGGAGAAATGCATCAGCTTCCCTCATCTATGGTGCAAGACTATATATCTACGCAAGGACACATCCTCCGAAAGTTCACCCCTCTCGGGAGGTTTCCATTCAAGTATAGTTTCACCCACGAGGGGGTGGTGATCAGAGAGGGTGAGAGGACCTACCCCAATATCCTCACATCCCTCCAGACCTCTATGTACATACATAACACACCTCTGCACCCTTCTTTACTTTGGCAACCCTCCAAGACTTTTCATTCTCCCATTATTATTAATCCTCCATCCCTTCTCTCGTGCTTGTTGTGCCCCCCACTCGTTTCACCGCGACGTTGTGCATGGTGGGACTGCGCGAACGAAGGCTGCGCCAGTCCATTCTGTGCCACGGTCGCGTGTGCAGCAGCTCATGCCATCAGCTTTTGCCTGTCAGTCATGAGTTTACCGGCAACGCGCGTTCAACTAAACTAGCACGAGGCAATTATTAATTTTTTGTTTATTTATCCAGCCTTTTACAAACGAAAATAAGTGAATAAAAAAGTTGGTGGACAACCAATTTAATTAATTACAAATTAAATAATTATCCGAATTAATGAAACGCACTGCAGTGTTGTGAAAAAAAATTTCCAACGTTTCACAGTGAATTTTCATCATCGTATTTTTTCATGGTTCAATGCAGTGATGGATGATGAGCCTATGAGCCTGTTATCAGTATTGATAAATTGTCAAATAGTCGAGCGAAGTGATTGTGTGATCGATTAATGTGAAGTTTCGCCATCAACGAAAAGGATCAATCTGTGATTAAAGTGTGCTTGTGATTTTTTTTTTGTTCAGTTGATTTATTGTTTATTAATTTTCTTCTCTTTTTTTTTTTCATTGATATATTTATATATACATATATTTGGAGGAAATTAAGTGATATTAGTGGTTTGCAATTGTCAACGCGTTGATGCGGAGAAGAGATAAGAAAACTTGGTGATGTGAGTATACTTTTTTTTTTATTACACTTTTTTTTCCTTTTTAATTATGAATGATTGATTAAGAAAAAAAAAATATTCTCTCTTGCCTTTTTCGGCCCTCTGACATTTTGAAAGACAAAAGTTTTCATTTGTCATGAGCAAGTCTGTGCGCGCGATGGAGGCGTTTTGTCTCCTGTACACGTCCAATAACATTTATACACTTGCCTCATCATCACCATCATCTTTCGCCTTTCTCCCTCTTCTTCCTCTCTCTATATACTTCGTAACCGCCTAGTTATGGATATTATTAAGTAATGTATACAGCGACGCGTGTATATGAGTGCACGTGAGTGTGCAAAAATTCGTGGCGGTTCTCATTCACACATTTCTCTCGTTAATTATTTCATTAGTAATTTTTTTTATCAGCGTGCATTTAGCCATTTTATTTATTTATTTATTTAACCGGGGTTTTTTTTTTTTTTCGTTTTACGTTTGTTTCTTTACGGATTTGATGACCGAGTTTTTCTTATGTTTTATTTATTTATTTTTTTTTTCACGGGAAAAATGCAGTCGAGAGAGCGAGTGAGAAATAAAATGCTTTGGCTCTAGCCGGCTAGAGTTAGCGTCGCGAAGCCGGCTCTACTTCCGTGGCGTCGCTTGGATCTATCTACTACTATACAGCTCGCGAGACTACGTGTACACGACCTAAATAAGATGCGATGCCCCCGCGGCGAAAATAATTCATACGACGAGTCCACGATGCACACGATGCAATGCTTCCGCGCGTTCATATTTTTCTAGTTTTTTTTTTTTGTAATCACGCAAGTGAGGAGAAACAAATTAATTTTTTACACGCTCAAGTTAAAAAAAAAAACAACAACATTTTACTATTTCTAAGGACAATCTTTTCTTTTTTCTTTAAATTCAATTGATTTTTTTTATGATTTTTCCAATTAAACTTACTTTTTATTAGTAAAAATTATTTTTTAATCAATTTAAAATAAAAATTTCATATGAGAACAATTGAAAAAAAATTTTTACAATATTTTTATAATAGTTTTTTAAATTAATTTTCTTTTTTAGAAAAAAATTGGATTTTTTTACTTACTAAGTTTTTATATTGATGTTGTTTATTATGACGATTTACAGGCATAAATTCACGTTATTCATGCAAAACATATAGAACAAATGATACGCATTGAGTGTGTAAGTGGGTCGCGCGAACTTTAAAGGTCCCGATAGTCCACGTGGTTGCGAGGCAAGAGGTGGAAAAGTGGTATGGCGAGGAAACAGGAGCGCGCCGGACCCTCGCGTACACCCACCCTCAACTCGTTCGTCCTGGATTCGCCGTTGGTTTCACTTTCCGCGTGCCGCGACCGACTTTGTAGCATCGTTCCCCCTCTATAGAACTACATATACACCGTGCTCTACATGCTTCTCCATCACACAATTATATAGACAAACATTTTGTACATAGCGAGTGTATAAACGATTTTTCATGAGTACTGTGCAACGTCTGCAACGTTGGAAAGCGAGAATAAGAGTTGAAAAACATTAAACAATGGCGAAAAAATATTAAAAAAAAATTTCTATCATTTTTTTCATTGTTGCCGTCTGACCAAAGGCATGTATTACTACTTGTTTCGATTTATTCTCGCGGTTATTTATCATTTAAATGATTTTTTTCTCGCTTTACATCATGGAAATTCGCTCCGCGGATTATCATAAAGCCTCAAGTGTGGCTCGCGGGCAAACAAAAAAATATTAGAGACGAGCTGTGAGAGCGTCAGAGCGCAGTTGATGTATGGGCGCAAGGAATTACTGTGCTACTAGACTCGTACATGCACTCGTCGTCGTGCGCTGTGTTACATGCAAAATATAGTTCGTTTCTCTCTGGTAATATGTGGATGGGCATGTGTGGGCACGGTTACAGAGTATATATGACCGCCTATGAGGATTGTATACAGCCTCGATGTATACACACGACCAACAGAGAAGTAGGCTCGTGCTCGTCGGTGGTCGCGCGCGTTGAGCTTCGCTCGATAGCAAAACTCCCCCTCTCGACACGAGCTTTCGAGCTTTAAAGGCGAACTACCCTTGTATCATGCGACTCACCCTCGCTCGCTTATACCCGCGTCACGTCTGTCTACTTCCGGTGGTTTTCTCAATATACACCCTATTTATATGATTTATTCCATTTTATAAATTAAATTTTCTTTTGTTTTGCATGAAAATTTTTTTTTTTCATATTTTAATGAATTAAAAAAACTTCATTAAATAAATTGAATTAATTTACGTTTTTTTTTTTTTTTTTCAATTAAAAAAATTCAGTTTTTTTTTATTTTGATTTTTAATCGTTTTTTTATTGGGTTATTTTGTTTTTATTAATTGAAAAACATTTTATTTTTTTAAATTAAATTTTTTTTCTAAGCTTATAACATGACAATATCACTTTTTTAAAATCAAAAATGACGTGGATGAAAAATTCTCTTGTTGTTTTAAATCATAATATCTTCTAAATTATTGAGGATGAAGATTTTTGTTAAGAGACCTTTTTTGTAGGGAATTTTATTAGCTACAAAATAGATCCTTAAGAAAATTTGTCTAACTTGCATCCTTATCGAGATATCAGCATGTTAAAAAGTTTTTTGATAATACGCTCTTTTGGTTTTAGTTAAATTGTTTCTTGTAAAGCAGGGATTTTTTTTTTTTTAAGGAAAAAAAAATTTTTGAATAAATTTTTTCTGTTTTTGCGGGGGGAGATCATAGGTGAAAAGATAAAAAAATGGAATACTAATGCAATTGTGTGTGAGAGTATTTTTCATATATATGCGAAAAATAAATTCTTACATAAATATATTTTTTTTCTTCCCCTTTTTGTGCGCGTGTTATGTATTCAACGCGTGATTGGCATTATTTCTGATCACATTTGTGATTGTTCTCATCGATCAATAAATATATGAACGTTAACAATCCATTAAGATTTATCACCTATAGAAAAAAAAATGTCCTTTCACATTTTTATATTAAAACATACACACACACATGTGCATACATTAAAATATTTCTCAACGCATAATTGATTCAATCTATATAGTAATATAAAGAATATCATTTACAATAATGAGAAAATCCAGTTAATTTTATTTTTATTTGTAATTTTTCACTTCATATAGCCTTGCATTTTCTTTTAATATCTCCATGAACTCTTAAAAATAATAATATACCAACGAACGAATGAACACTAGACGACAACGCACATCGCGACAGGCGGTTAAATCGCCTGAGGGTGGTTGCTCCACTTTTGCCAGGCGTCGCATTGAAACGCAAAAAAAAAAAGCATACATGCCTATATGAAACGCATGTGAGAAATGTGCAAATGAAAAAAAAAATTTTTTTATTCTTCTCACAATTCCTTCCCTTCCTTTTTTTAATCGATCTTATTTTTTTTTTTTAAATACAATATATCATCAAATTTTATATTATTTGTTTATCAAACAAAATTTTTAAGGCATGAAAAAAAACGAGAGAATTTTTTTTTTTTCCTTAAAATCTTTTTATTTATGTTATTTTTTTCCAATAAAAATTGAAACAAATTTTTTTTTTTAGGTTAACAGGATCAAGGATGATACACTCGATAATAAATCCGCGTGCAAGGTTAAGAAGTGAGTGAATATATACGAATTTAATTGTTGTATAACGAAAGAAGAAGAAAAAAAAAAAAGTTTTTGAATTATGGCGGCGCTGGATCGCCGCTAATTGTGTGACATGTGACACAGGGATTATCGTCATTTCACAATAATATATAATATAAAGAAAATAAATATCTGTGTATATATGTATACATATACATATATATAGTGGTTTAAAGAAAGGAATATTAGTGGTTACCTTATCGCTTCGTATGTACTCGCGCGTGAAATTCACTCTGGAGCACTTGGAGGACAAGCACGGTCACCACGGCGTTCAACATGTTCGATATGTGGAGCGCGGTGAGTTCCAAAATGGAACCCTCCGCGACCTCCTCAGGTTCGCCGTTGCCACTTGCGTCGCACGCACCGCAAACGCCACACACGTCGTCAGGCAGCATAAAAGGTAAACGTTTAGTCAGCCGCGCGGGCTGCAACACTCTTCTAATTTTTCATTTAATTTTACACATGCCATCATGATTTTATTGTGTGTATTATTTTTATAACCACTCGACTCTTTGATGAATTATAATGACATATCAATATTTTTTATTTCAATTTTTTCACTCGAACAAAATTTTTTTTTTTTTTAGTTTTCTTAAGACTGTGTGTGTGATTGTAATTATCGTTTCGCAACATCTGTCTGTCGACCGAAAATAACCGGTCCTGCACATGCCAAATTTACGATACCAATGAACTCTCCTCTCTCGTGCACTATACTTTCACTCTCTTGTTGAAGAAATGGAAACTTTTAAGGATTGAAGTACAAAGTTTTTTTTTTTTTTTTTTCATACTTTAAGCACTTTTTTTCGTTTTATGTCAAAGAAATTCGAAACTCTATTTAATATTTAAGTATATGGATGATTAATTTGGATAAATTTGTCTTGAAAAATTTTTTTTTCTCATTAATAAATTAATAAATTGTTGAATAATATGTTTAAAAAATTTTATAGTTGTGAAAAAATATTATTTTACAGTTTGTCGAATGAATATTGATAGTTTGACATTATTCAAATTAAATGTAGGAGTTGAATAAATTGAAATTTATCGTTGGAAGAAACTTTTGTATATTTAAATTTATTAAAGTCTTTGTTTCAACTTTGAAAATATTTTTAAAAAATATTTTTGATGAGTATAGCTTTAAGAAATATATTTTAAAAAAAAATATTATTCTAGTGTCTTTATGGATTGAGATGAAAAATGATTAATTTTGAGTAGATCAATTAGATAACAGAATTTGTTTATTTATTTTTTTTTTTTTTTAGGATATAAGTTGATTATTTCATATAGTTGCGGACATTCTTGAAAATAGTATCGAGCTATAATGGCAATGACAGTTTAATTATTGGCTTCTTAATCGAATCGTCTGTGTATTATTGAAGATTAAATGATATTGAAGATGATGTCTGACGATATACGATTGGTCAATTGCTTACACGCGAATTTAATCGTCTGGATGTTACAAATTAATATAATTCTTGATTATATCGATTATAATTGATACATGAATGTATCAGAAAATTGATTTAACGTTTTAAATATATTTTAAAGGATTAATTAACTTTTTTTAATAGCAATTGATTATTAAATTGATTTACTAAATTAAACTTGAATTTTAGAACGGTTGCAGTGAAGAAAGAATTTATTTCATTTTTCAAGGAGTTTACATCTCGGTAATCTCACAATTTTCGTGATTTTTTTAGTTTTTCACTGATAACTCGATAACCACGCGAGATAGCACAAAATGATATTAATGTTAGATGATTCAAGATAAAATTTCCTACAAAAAATGTGGAATAGATTTTTTTGATTTTTTGGTTGGTTTTCGAGATATTTTGAAAAATAAAAATTTTCAAAAATCGGTAATATCTCAAAAACTGAGGGAGTTATAAAAAAATTTATTTAACAATTTTTGTAGATAATTTTACGCTTAATCATTTATTTCTCATGATATTTTTTGGTATTTAGCTTATTTACCGAATTATCGCGAAAAAACTGTAAAAATTACGAAAACTGCGAGATATTGAAGGGGTATCCCTTGAGAAATTTGACAAAAAAAAATTTTTTTTTTTAATTGCAATCAAACATTTTTAAATTCATTTTAGGTCAAAATAATACTCAATTATTGTTAGTTTTAAGACGTTTTTTCAACATGCACCCTTTTGACGCGAAATATTTGAGAAACACTTGGAAATTATTGACTCAAAGATGGCAAACTGTGATATATATATATATATATGCTACTGTTTGATTAGGTAGATCAATATTGATATAGTACTTTCATCGATATCAAAATTTTATCGAAATATATGATTATACTGTTGTAAAAAACAGAATTTTCTCGATATTTTTCTCAATTGTAATAATAATTTTTTTTATTTTACTCTGATGGTTTAGTTGTATTTTTTTACTTGAACAATCAGACAGTTGAAAATAATTATTTGTGGCCTTTAATGGCAAATCTCGTGTGTATTTCGCGGCATCTAGTTAAGCAGACATTTCGACATCGTGCACGCCTGGACACAGAGCTACAATATACTTGTGTGTGCTCAGCGAAAAGTCGTCGTAGCACTCTTACACGCGCATTTTGCAAGTCAGCTACTTTCGAATGTCGTTTCGGCACTGCAAGAGATTCAACGAGGCATCTGCGCGTCTCGGTCGTTCCCAATTGCTCTCAGTCTGCGTTTCATTGTCAAAAAAAAAATCCTCCTTATTTCACAAGTCTAAAAATCAACTTTATAAAAAATTTCATTAAAAAAATTCATCTTTTAACTAAACTTCTAAGACAAATGAATGAAAAAAAAACATGAAAAATTCAGCAACATGAAAAATGATAAGAAAGTTTGAAATACTTAGAATTAAAAATTGAATTGAAAAAAAATTCTTAAAAAGAGGAATTATAGATCGACTTTCTTCAGATTTTTTCCACGATGTTTTATTCGGCTGTTATATCTGGTGGAAAAGCATGGTGACGTCACTTAGTGATAGGTTGAAGAAAGGGTTTTAAAAGGCGCGCGGGATAAAGGGGTAAAGACTTTTACAGCAGAGCTTTTAAAAGTGTATAAACGCGGAGAGAGAGACGTGACGTATTCAGGGGGTTGACAGTGCGCCGCAGGGGGCAGGCGTGGGCTGCCAGTAGCGCAGTAGGGATATATGAAACACGAGAGAAAGAGGCATAGAAAGCGTGGGTTACTCTGGGCGGATCGATAGGCGGCCGTGCAGTGTGCCTGTGTCGTCGAGACATCAATACATCCGCACGTGCACCCTTTGTGCACCGTCTGAAGCGCGCGGCCCTGAAGAAAAAAAGCATCGGTCGAGCCGCCCGATTGGCCGACGCTGCTGCTGCGCCCTCTTCTTCTTTCAACCCACCCTTTTAATGCCGCTAGGGTTGAAAAGCTCGGCTTTTCTCATGCACTCGCAAAAACTCGTCTCAGATTTTTTTTTTGTACACAAGTATTGGATGAATTTGTGGGCTTTAAATGCTACATTATAAATATTTTCATTTTAAGATTATTTTCCGATAATTATTTAAATAGAATTTATTTATTTATTTTTTTTTTCATAAAATTAAATGCTTAATGATATTAAAAAAATTTTTATTTGCTGATATTTTGATAAGGATGGAAATTGGACTAATTTTGATAAGGACCTTTTTTGTAGGTGAGAAAATTCTCAAAAAAAAAAAAAATCTCTTGTGAAAATTTACTATATTTTATAGTTTAGGAGATATTTTGATTTTAAACAACAAGATAATTTTTTGGCTTTAGTCACGCGATATATTATTTGGAATGATTTTATATTGAAAATAATTTTTTTCGTCTTAATTTTAAAAAATTTCTTGTTAAATTATTTTAACTTTTTATTAATAATAATTTATTGTTTTCTTATTTTGTTATTTTGAGAGAAAAAAAAAATGAAAAAGTAGTGAAAAAACGTTGTTTACCGTTTGAAACATTTCAGGATAAATTTTTTTACAAAACTCATAGACACGAGGATCGTTTGTAAATTTGATTACGTAGATAAAACCTTGAAAAATATAACCCAGAATTTTAATAAACAATTTGAAGATTACATAAATTCGAGGAGACGGAATAAATATATAAAATCCTGCGGGAGCGAGTGCAGTGGGAGTGGCACAGACGTCCGTATAGGGCTTTGTATCGATCGAATATACAATCCAAAATATATCCACATACAAACATACATAAATATATATATACAAATACCCACACCCATGTGCACACTTTGAGCTGCACGTATCACGTGTAACGAGCTCGTTCACGCACGATCAGCAGCAAGTGAAATCTCGTGGGGTGTGTTTTGTGACTTGCAACTACCCCTATGCATATATATATAATTATACATATATACTCACCGTGAAACTTCCGCTTTGCTTGAAAACCGGATATACGATTTTCCAAATCTCCTAATCGATCTTGCCCTACTTTCACTCGACAAAAAAAAAATCAACAATTCTATATAAACGCAAAAACAATCAATTCATTACAAATTTTTTGCAAAAATTAATGAATTAACCATTGAAATAATAATAAATTTCAATTTTTCATTGATTAAAATAATTTCCATCCCCATAAAAATCGAAAAAAAAATTTTTAATCATTTTAAAACGTTTTTTATTATCAATAAAGGGGATGAAATTGTGTTTGCTACCTTTTTCGTGATGAAAAAAAAATGAAAAAATTGGTTAGTTTTTCAAAAATTTCCTGTAATTTCTCATAAGATTTTTTTTTTTTGGTCTTACCACCCCTATTACTCTGTCTCTTGAGGGTAGTCTACAGAAACAGCACGAATGATCGTGCAGCAGTGTATGTGCGTTGGTACATATTTCTCATAGGTTCACGTGCGCTCGGAAACGAGCGAGAGAGCGAATGTAGATCGATGTAAGAGCGAGAAGACAATATAGTTGGTGTGTATATATACCGACACATATTATATATAGGCTGGGCTTGCGAGGAGGAAGATGTAAGGGCGGAATGAGCCGTTTCTCAAATTGCGAAGATATTGAGGAGCAGCGAGGACGAGGGATGTATAACTACCACGTGCCTGCGGCATGTATAGAGGCGCCTCTGTGCCGAGAGGTACCTTTAAAGCCAGATATGTCGATATCCCGAGCGTGTCAATCCTTTCGGGCCGCAAGAGATTCGTATAGTTGACATACCGACACGGTAGATTCCTCCAATGACCGTTGAACACCTTGGAATATTTTTAAATTCTCAAAAATAGTTTATAACCTCGTATTCTGAATTATTTACATTAATTTTTAATTAAAATATCATTAACTTAATTTCTTATTTTCGGATATTACGAGAATAGTAAATTTTTTTAGGTTAAAAATAGCGATAAAAAAAGTCTTTTTATTATTATCATAAGGAATAATTTTTTTGAAGAAAAAATAAATCGATATCTTTATTATCTTATGAGAAATTTATAGGTTAATAATTTTTTTTTTTTTTTTTAGTTTTGTTGGTGAAAATAAATTCAATAAATAAAAAAAAAAATGCGTTGATTGACGTTGGATTAGTTATGAAAAAAACTTCGTGTAATTTATAAATTTTTCCGGATGTTTAGAAAGTTGGAAAAATTTTATTTTTATCTCGAATGACCCCTATTTTTGCCAATAAATCTTCTAGGAATTCGACAATTTTCCAGTGAGTTTTCCCTTCTGAGTGGGTGTAAACGTGGCAATATAGAAAAAAAAAAAATAGGAGTTGTAAAACACGTTGTATCGTAGATTTTAAAGGGCTTCTTCCTGTAAAACTTTTTTGTCATGTCGGAAAATCCGAACGATTTATACCTGATACATGCCTGAATATATTTTCATATAAAAATATTCAGTTATTTCTATATTGCTATTTAAATCGTATTTTTTGGTGATTCTATTTTTTTTTTTTTTTGTTTTCGTGAATTGACAGCTTATAGTTGAGGAAAAAATATTAGTAAATTATTTTTGTAGGGGATTTTATGATGAAAATTAACTGTTATCGTTAAAAGAATGGAAGAATTGATATAAACAATTTATAAAACGTGACGAATGCATCACGCATCTACACTTGCACACAATAGCATTGAAACAATAGAATATGTGCAGTGAGTGTACTCTAAAAATGATTTAAAATTTTTTTTCATATGTATTTATATTTTAATTGAAATATCAACGAAAAAATCAATTATTAAATTTAATCTATCATCATAAAATTTAACTATACAGATCTACACACATTTCTGACTAATTCATCACCAATTTTGACATAAAAAATCTTCTCACATTGTCTAAATTCTCAAATTATAAGTGATTAATTTTTTTATTCATTAAATTTTTCAGGCGAATTATACAAAGTTATCGGATTTTTATTTTGCCTAGTTGGAAAATCGGATTTTCACTTGAATTTTCACAGAGTTGAGTCTATGAATAAAAGAGAATAATAGTCAATCGATACTAATGAAATATGTAGGGCAGCTTGAGGCGAGAGTCTTGGCTCATTACCACTGGCGCTAATTTAGACGTGTCCATTTAGATGTATTTGCGTCGGGTCGTTAGGTACTGGCTGTCTAACGGGAGCAACGTGTCTTCCATCATCTCCTATCTGTCTCAAACATTTTCTCCGCATCGTTTATCTTGTATTTATCATGAGAGAGCTCGATAGCCAGACCGTGTGGGCCTTCAACGGCAATAATTCATCACGCAGTGTCTCCGACAAGCAGTAAATCCTTCGTATATCCAACTAATCAACATGCTAATCAATTTTCCCATTACATAATCAATTAATTACAACATCCAGTTCCCCACGGGGATTCTTTTTTTTTTGCACTTGCTTTTTGTCCGGCATTTATTCGGCTGTTTCTACGCGTCTAGTGGAAAATCCGCGCGATAGTCGGACTCGGTGTCACTGAGGCAGCCCGAGAGAGATGGTTTGTTGCGGATCGATAGTAGTAACCGAGCAAATATAGTCAGACGGAAACTCGAGACGCTCGAGCCTCTCTGCTTGCCGTGTCGTCTGGCAACGCTGTCCTTAACTTTCAATAAAAGCCCCAGATAAATAACAATAGTCAATGACAATTGCCTAAATGACAGTTATTGATAATATATATATTATATATATTTTTTTTTCATTCGATTATATATTGTTGATGAGTTTGAATATTGAAGTTGAGGGAAAAAAACTGCATTCTTTTGTAAATTTCGATAAAAATAAATTTATGTATTGAAAATTATGAAATTTTTTTGAATAAAAATTAGAAAAAAAAAAAGTTTAAAGAGGGTTGTTTTAGTTAATTAAAGATTTTATTGAAAATAGAAAATTTATTTGAAATACAACTGACTTGAGGAAAAAAAAAATTGATTCGATTTCGTTAAAACTTTTTATTTTACACATACATGGTTATAAAATTTTAACAGCTGTGTAAATAAAATATTGCATTTGAAGAGAATATTACTCGATTAATTTTTCACCGTGTGGATTTTATTTTTGCGATTATAAGACTGATAGAGCAGTTTTTTTCTTTTTTTTTTTTTTATTATTATTGCCCGAGGACCGATTGGAAGTTGCACAAGAGTAAAGAGAGGTATATAAAGTAAAGGTCGAAATGCATGTTGAGACACGAGAGACAGTCACATTGCGTGTGGATATGGGCGCGACAAGAAACAAGCCACTTCTTGAGTAGTGCCATTGAATGAATGATCTGAGAGAATCTATCGGCGCTGCTTTACACATCATATCTGTGTATAAATTATATCTTGTTTATACTTGAATGTATATACATATATTTACTATGAATATGAGAAGTTCTATCAAACTCCTTGGCTAACTAAGACTGACTCGACCGCAATTACACTGCCTTCAGCCTCATTTTTTCCATTTTATTCTCCAGCTGTGACTGCCGCAAGGCACACAACCGTGTAATTATCAACAAGCTTATATCTGTCGGATTGAATTTTAAAAACCTGGTCGATATTGGCTGACTACAGTTGTATACACTCACAGCAATGTGTCGATTATAATTTTACTGCTGCATTATACATATTTTATTAGCAACTTACTGTGTAATTATTAATTAGTAGTCTTGCATAATTGCTTCATATATGCTTTAGACAACGATTAGACTATTTTTTATTTATTTATCTTAATGATTTATCATAAAAATGTCAATCTCTCTAATTTTAATAAAATTTTCAATTTATTAAAATTCATTTTTTAACATTTTTTCACTTTTATTAATTAAAAATAAATTTTTTTTATTTACTAAATATATTACTGTATTTTTTAATTAATTTTTGAACTATAAAATAATTTTTTTTTTTCTAATTTTTTGATGTGTTTGAGAATAATTTGTTGAAGAAAAAAAATTTAGTGATTTTTTTCTGAAAGAGTAATTTTTTTGGTATATAGTGGTTGAATGTGGTGTGCGTAGGACATGAGTTATTTATTCGCTTCACTGAGTTGGTGTGCCTGACCTTGGCGATGATTGTTGACATCTTGTAACGATGGCCTTTTGACGGTCTGTGTACACGATTACTTTTCGAATTCTCTGTCCTTCAGGTATTATATCTCCTCGCAAAATTTCTAATCTTCCATCACGTCTCTAGAATCCTAAATTTTTATCGCGTTGTTTTTTTTTTTTTACATTTACTCATCACACATGGTTGGATTATTGAGTATTTATTTCTTATGTATATGATGTATAAAGTGTGGTTGGGTGTCCCTTGAAAATTCAATGAAACAATTCATGTAACATTTTTTTTATACCGCTGTGCATAAAAATAGTCTGATGGAATTTTTAAAGTTTAATATTAGATTTATTTTTACTTAATCATAAATTTTTTAGAAAAAATAAATATACATATTTCTACCGAATTAAAATATCATTTCAATTTATATCTAATCATAAAAAATTATCAGAGTTATATGAAATTTCTTGGAAACTTTTTTTCAACAAAACTTGAGATATCCAACTTAAAAAATACTTTTTTCAATTGATAGAGTCGAATATCAGACAATTTCAAATAAATATTCACATTTTTTGTTTTTAAAATATTTTTTTTTTATGAAAAATCAACGATGGTTTAATATGAAGTTAATTTATAATTACACTGTAATTATTTTCAATCATTTTCTCACACTTTTGCTATGTAAATATCGACAGTTCAGTTCCCACGCGACGTTCACCAAGAACTCCGAACTTTCGATGATTGCCAATGGAATACGACAATATATTCCGCTGTTGTTTGTTCATACGCGTATTCAAAATATACATTAGTGTGTCCGAAGCTAAAATATCGTCGTGGTCATATACGTACATATACACTTTTTATTTTGGCGTTCGTGTATCCGGGCGAAAGTCGTTTCGAGTATACGGCAGCATAGAGCAAGAGAAAAAAAAAGAAAGTTGAGGTACGAGAAAGAGTGGCGAGCGAGGCGCGCGCGAAACAAGAAAAACGGGAAGGGGCAGACAAGACACGTCGCAAGACACACTGTTATACACTGACACATGCCTGTGTGCATATATGTAGCTGTTATGCAATCGCTGGCGGCGCTCAGGCACCAGCGATGCCTTATTGCGGAGAGGTGCATGCGCGGCATTTCCAAGCGTCTAAAACAGCCCTCGCATATTATTCATATAAATTATTATATTTTTATCATATCTAAAAATACTTTTAAAAATTTTTCCTCATTAAAAAAGGTCTCAATCAAATAGATTTGTTGATTTTATTGCGTCAGGCCCTTGAAAAGTGAAAATTATCTCGTACATTTTTTTTTTTTTTCGTCTTTTTTTTTTTTTTCATTTTGTTTTTGTGGTGCTGTGAATTCGTGCGCACCACTGGAAGGACATATTATTCTCGATATTGCAAGAAATTGTACGTGGGAACAAAAAGAAAAAAATTTTGTATTTATCTATATGAATATCAGTTTTTTAATTTACCTCGATGCATTTAATTTATATAGGTGTGGTAAATTGTTTTTTTTTTTTTTTTTTATTTCTTTAATTGCATTGATCTAAAGTTAAATTCGGAGAGATTGACAGGTGAAATAAAGTTCAATTATTCAGACTAGACAGTTAATGTATAGTTTGAATAATTATTTTTGTGACGGAAAAAAAGCATAATTAGTGTTAATTTTTGCTCACGATATATGGAAATTTTAAATTCATGTCAGACAATGTTAATAATAATACTTAAAGTGAATATAAATTTGTATATATTGTTTGTTTGAGAAATTCACAAGATACATATAAAAATATAATAATTTTATTTAATCAAATAATTCTAATAACTTAATTTAATCACTTGGGATAATCAGACGTAATTCAATGTAATCTTAATTATATCTTGAAATAATTAAAATTTCTTATCATTTTTTTTTTTGTTTTCTCAGTAAAGAAAAATTTTTCATAAAACTGAAATAATTTTTTTTTTTTTTTTTTTACTTTATTTTAATTTAAAAAATTCTATAATTGACTTTTTTTAGATTAAAAGAAAAAATCAAATAAAAAATGAAAATTTATCTCACATGATTTCAGTTGAAAAAAAAAAAAAAAAAAAAATGTTTCATGTTAATTAAAAAATAATAAATTTTTGGAAATGAAGAATAATTTTTTTTCAATAAATAAAAAACGTATGAATGTTTTATTTGATGGTAAAAAAATTTGAATTTAATAGATATATAGGTATATACGAGTATTTTTTAAAATAGATTTCACGACGTGGCTTTTCCTACATGCCAACTACTGCATATACAAGCTCTATATAGGCTCAACTGATGTATAGACACGCGTTTACCCCCCTCGCACGAAATATAGATAGATGCAGGCGAGCATGCTGATGTTATGATAACGCGCACGATCAGTGGTTCTCTTGTCTTTTCTAGGCGAAGGCCCCCCTCGATGTTTATTATTTTTTTCCCTCCATTTCCTCTCTTTCTCTGTCTGCTTCGTTCACAACTAATTGCTACTACATATACTGCGTGGCTGCAACTATTGCTATTTCTTCCATCACCAAGAAAACTTGTCCTTTCTAAAATAATCCGGCCTTTCATCAACCATCGACTGCAGTAATTATCTATGAATGTATATATATATATATATATACATCGAGTTACTATATATTTCATTCAGAATGTTATTACTTAATTTTTATCCAACTTCATCTTTTCTAAATTATTTTTGTTTGAGAAAAAAATTTTTATTTTTATTGATTTTTCGTTGAATTAAAGTAATTAAAATTTTTTTTTCCAGTGAAGATGGTTGTTTATCGTTTATTTTCTCCATCGGATGGCAGTCTTGAGCCACAGTCTGATTGATAGTACAGGAAATCGAATCGTGCAAAATAAATCGATTTATCCACCATGACTGCAGATCGTGAACTGAACAACGACTATTGGTCATTGCACTTGGTTGTCGATCGTCGATATCCGCCTGCTATAGGCCTCTCTCTCACTCACTGTCATATCGCCATAGTATACATACCGTTATAAACGTCCCCGGTTCGTACATAATACGATTTATGACGGACACACGCGCAGAGAGAATCGCGAGGGAAGCGCCAATGTGAATATTCGCTCGATCTAGAAACAACTGGTTTGCCAACTAATCCACAGAGAATGTTTATTTTTTTCTATTTCAAAACTTAAACAATAATAAACAATATTTTTTATCGAAGTCGTTTGATTTTTATTGGTGACAAAAAAAATTTTATCACCGCAAAATACTCTCATATTGCAAAAAAAAAAAAAAAATCAATTACTTTTATAAAACGCAAAAAAAATGTCATTAATGTGTCTAATCAATTTTATTTCTTTTTTGTTTCAGGTACGAAAAGTGTTGCTGATTATTTTCCAATATAAGAAATCATCAAATTGATAAGTATTACTTGATAAAAAAAAAAAACAATAAATAATGTAACATTTAATCTTTAGAATTTTATTGTCTGAAAATATTTGATAAAAAAAAGATTTTTAGACAATTAAAAATAAAAGCGAGTATTGATCAATGATAAAATCGCAGAAAAGTATAATCGTGTAAAAATCAAAACATCTGGAGACGAAAAAAAAAAAAAAAACCCGAGTCCGTAATCGCGTATAAGTGCGAGAGAAAGAGAGAGAAAAAAAAAGAATTAAAGAGTTGTGTCACGTAACGGTCGCTGAGAGCCACTGGCGTGGCAGCCTTGGCTGAAGTTGTCGAACCCGCGACCCAGTTACACGCTCACGCCAACACAGACATATGCTCGCGTTAGTCACCCACACTTTTGCGTTGGTGCATGCTCTACGTGCGCTGATGCACACATGAGGCCTCACGCATGTAAATGATATACATTCACGCACATGTGTGTAAACAAGTTAGAAGTGTAAAACACCCACATATGTATTTTATACGTGTATATATCTAACGACAAAACGTCACGGTGAAAGAAAGCGCGCGCGCAACACATGAGAAATATCTGACAAAATGCTGGCAATTGCTTCCTTTAAATGCGATTAGATGAGATAAATAAGTATAAATAAATGAATTTATAAAAGAAAAAAGAAATTTTCTATTTAAAAATATAACAAATGCATATAATTTATTTTTATATTTTTTATCTAAAAAATATTTATTACTGGAATTAATTTATTTAATAATTCAGATTAATATTTGTTTATTTTAAATTAAAATGAAAAAAGTATATATTTTTTTTTTATGTGCAAACAATGTCGGTAAAATCGATTAGTTTATGTGCGTTGATGTTGCAAAATTGTTATTAATTATGTGAGATTAATATTTATAGGTAGCATTGCAATACGTTGGGTTTATATTACCATAGAGGCCAGGGTGCACGTTAGATCGTTTTATCGTCGCTTAGAGTGATGACTATCACCTCGTGTTGACGAAGGAATTGAGAGTTCAATGAATGCGTGTGTGTGTGTGTGTGTGTGTGTGTGCCCGTGTAATTTGAAATTAGGGTTGTTATTTGATAGGTACATAGGATTATATATCTTTAAATATTCTATTATTCAATGCCATAAACAAATAAGGTATTTGAAAAAATCACTAAAATTAATTATTTCTACTTTTCAACTAAATTATCATTTAATTAATGACTTGTATAAGTGTTTAAAAATATGAAATAGTATCTTTTTTATGAATTCAAATAGTAACAATAGTTTTTACAAACTTCTTGGCGTATTTTAGATTTTTAAAAATATTGAGGGAGAGCTATATTCATTTTTTAAATTATCAATACAATAATATTCCAGTTTATTTAATAATAAACTGCTAATTCAACAATATTGTTGAATCGTAACTAAACTATGCTATAATTAACAAATTCTAACTATATCAATACATAAATACATGTAACATGATGAAAATTCGACGATATTTTAAAAGAACACTTGCTAGTGATATAAAAAAAAACCTTTACTACGACTTATTACATAGTTTCGCCCCTTATTTTTATCATAAATATTTCATTGCGTGTATTTGCGTCATGATACTTATTATATCCAACAACAAAAAGATTAGTCTTTTATATTATTGTGAAAAAAAAAATCGAGTTATTATTAATTCTGAACATTACGATCGATGGTTATCGCAGTATATGAGCAAAGCGCACAAAATGGACGAATACAATAGTTTGTCTTTTCTCTCTCTCCCCCTCACTTTTTTCTCATGTCGCGTTGGCGTTGATCTATACATATGTATACAAAGATGCAAGCGTGCGGATAACAATTGTGAGCGCGTCATCGCTATTACGATGATGATCGCAGTGACATTAGCGTGTTCACGCGCAGTAGAGGAAGGAAAAGAGAAAGATTGTACTAAACTACAGCACACTATATTCTTTTGCATCACCATTGCGGTCCACATACCCTATATGTGTCACACACTCTTATTCAGCAAACATGCATACACTCGTTGCCATTTTCTACTGCCAAGATTTTCCGAATATGAAAGAACTGCATCTATTCTATATGTACATGTACATAAACATAATAGCAAGATTCATGGACTGTAAGAGACTCGTATTTACTCTGCAACAAGCCAAGAGTCGTAAAATTTTATGTACTTATATATATATATATGTATTTATCTGTATACGTTAGTGCAATGAGCCCATCGATATAATTGCTTTTGTTATCGCACCGCCGTAACATGGTGATAGTGCGAGACTAAACGGTTTTCATTTGCCATGTGTAAGGGTCAACATCAGACAAAGAGATATACGATGTTCAATTGCTTGTTCATTATTGTAAACACATTTATTGCAAATACTAACGTCTTCAGGCAAATGTGATGCAATATTGTATATTGTTCTTTTTTTAATTTCAATTGTTTGACTATACTGATTGATTAAGATCGAAATACAACTGTAGAATTAATACCTCTAAAACTTATTGATTATATGATTGATTGATTTCATTGTTTTGATTGAAAAATAGAGCATTGACTTTAGTTACTGAAAGAATTTAGGAACAAGAGTTTTTTATTTTTGATACAGAATTTTAGAATTTCAAGTTTTTATTATTAAATTTGATTTTGAAATTTTAGTTGAATTAACTGAAAATGGAGGGTTAAAATTGCGTTTTAAAATACATATTTTTTTTTAGTCAGAGGAAGTAGTTAAATAAATTTTTCTGATTTAAATATATATGTAGTTTTTATGGTTCTTTTTTTTTTCGTTTTGAAAGATTGCGGCCAAGCTGTTTAACGTTATCGTAAAAATTTCCTTTTTTAATTTGGCAGCAATGCCAAAGCGCGTATGCATCCCTTGGGCCAAGTGCCAAGCAGCATAAACGGCCGAAGAAACTCGAGATTGTGGTTAACGATCGCAAATATATCTGTATGCTGCCAGCAATGACCGAGTGACGCGCGCGCTAGCGAGGGCTCGGCCAACACAGTCGTTACCGTATATCGAACACACCGCGAATGCGTAATTCTCGAAGGCTATATTCTTCAACATGTCCAACACTATCTTTAACCTATACCATGGTGAGATTCTTGCACACGCATCGCTTGGGAATCTGCGATACTGACAGAGAAACAAACGCGTCGATAAAAGGATTTATGCGTGTGTTGCAATGATGTACTAAGGTCGATGATGTGAGTGAGCAATGGAAAAATGTCACAAAAGGAAATTAAACCGATGATTGTCAAAACTGGTTTTACACATTTTATCTCTTAAAATTCTCAATTTTTTTAATTTAAAAAAATCTTAACTTAAATTGACAGTATTTTTATAAAATTTTTTTTGTTTAACATATTTTTAGATATCTAACTAAAACATTCGATTTTTAAATGTCAAATTCTTTTTTTTTAACCTTAAAATCATTTTTTTTTTTAAATTAATTTTGCGATAAAATGAAAAAAAAAAAAATTTTTCTGACTTGAAATAATTTATTCAAGGTGTTGTTTAATATTATCAAGGCTTAGAATTTTTTTTCTAACTGCGAAAATCTGTGGTTTTAGTTATAAGAAGAAATTTATACCCAGACCTGGAATTTTCTAATTAAAAAACAGTTACAAGTCTTTCCAAAGAGGATCTATTGAGAAATTACTATAGGTGTTATAAGAAAGTTAATAACATTTAGTTTTTTTTAGATATTTTTTGTTGTCATGAATTAACATATTTACAGTATATACGACGAGTAATAAATAATTTAAATGTAAAATAGTCTAGATATCCTAGGAATTTTTATTCTCGATGAAAAAAAAAAATAGACTGATCCATTGAAATAATTGATTGAATAGGCCATTGTATTATAGAGTGTATTATCTATCTTACATATATATAGATATATTATATATAGGCATGGTGAAATTGATGATAATTTTTTTAGAGAAATATTAGCACATGCAATTTAAATTTAGTATTCAAGTGTCAAAGTGTAAATTAATTTACATAATTTATTCTGTTTCAATTTTTTATTATTGACAATATTATACGTTTGGGATAATAAAATACATCGTGTATATTTAACATATAGGAGAAACCATAAAAATATTATTAATATTATTGAAAAAAATAGAGATTTTTTTTTTTTTTTGTTTTCATTTAAAAAGTTGCAGTTTTAGTTCAAGGAAATTTTAAGCCAATTTTGCGTTGCTAATGTTACAATTTTTTAATAATAATAAAAATTTGTATATAGGCTTGGTTATTTTTATATCACACCACAATATTTTTTTCTCGTATTGCAAAAAAACTCTCGGACGGTTATTAAGACTCCCTGGCATCACACTATTTTTATCTTTGCGCTCTGTGAGCACCGTTTTCGTCGAATTCTCATCGTTTCTGCATCTATATACATAAATATATATGCATATATATATATATTTTTTTTTATGTATATAGTGTGTATATTTGTGAGAGTCGCGGCTTTTCCGCACGCGAATTTCTCTCCTTCCATTGTCTTTTGTATTTTTATTATTATGTTTTTGTTTCGTATATATATACTTATAGGTTTTTTTTCATTTTTTTTCCTCTCATTTCATTTCTTTTCGCCCATCTTATATTCTCCCCCGAGTTCATTTCTTTTTTAATATTCTTCGTCGCTCTGGCAAATTGAGAAAGACAAGTCACTGTGGCGAAATATATATGTACTGCATCCTTAGTTAAATATAGAAAGGGATAAAATCACTCGTAATGAAAAAATAAATACATTGTGATTCACAAATTAATTGGAAAAAAAAAAAGACAAAAATAAGAATAACGATTCGCGTCAAGGAAGAAAATTTTTTTTTCTTTTTGCTCTATTATCAATTATTTACTTTTGACTTCCGGTGATAATCGTTGTATACTCTTGTTTGTTTGTTTCATGATAAAATTTATTGGATAATTAAATTTGTTAAGAATTGAAACATAGAAGAGAAAAAATTGATAGTCTAATACCATGAAATCCTGCAAAATTATATTCTGAATGTGATAGAATACTTTTTAAGCTGTTAATAATTTCAAAATTAACAATTTTTTCTAGAAAAAATTTTTTACATGGTTTTTTAGTTGAAATTTTTTTTTTTTTGATAAATTTTTAAAGAGGTACCCCTTGAAAATCTCGTAGATTGCGTGATTTTTTTTAGTTTTTTGGTGATAACTCGATAAATAAGCGAGATAACAAAAAATGTTAAAAGAGTTAAATGATAGATAGTGCAATTTCCTACAAAAAATGTCAAATAAAATTTTTTTTATGTCTCTCAATTTTTAAGTTATCACTATTTTTTTGAAATTTTTATTTTTCAAAATAACTCGAAAATACGGCTAAATATCGAAAAAATTTATTCTATATTTTTTGTAGAAAATTTAATATCCAATCATTTATTGCTTATAATATTTTCCATTATCTCGCTTGGTTATCGAGTTATCACAGAAAAACTGAAAAAATAACAAAAAACTGCAATATTTTCAAGAGATAAATTTTTTTTTTTAATTGAAATTTTTTTTCTATTAAACATAACAAAATTCATTATTAAAATTAATTCGGAAAAATTCTGGTCTATAGTTCAGCGACCGCGGTACCCTCATGTCCTTCGTGCATGTGATCGCGACTATATATTGCGAAAGTTCATCAGTAAATTTCACAATAACCATCATATTCCATGTTTATTCATTTGTGTGCACGCAGTTTAAAAAACCAGCCAGACTCGTTTGCCCCCCCCCCC
>MVJL01003556.1:0-36709 GCA_002156465.1 Macrocentrus cingulum
GAGACGATGAAAAGACTTCAAACCTACATTAAATTGTTCAGGAAGGTTTCAACTCTCATCTGTTAGTTTTTTCCGCGTCAAAGTTGGATCTATCGATATGAAAAAAATCAATGAAAGTACGTTGGTCAGGATTCTGCCATTTACATACATTATACATGAGCATTTGAAAAACTGAAATTTAACACTCATTTTCTCCGAAACTAGACGACGAAAGCTCTTGAAATTTTGATGAGAGATGTGTTAAGTATTCCTAATAACACCATCAAAATTTCAAGTCTTAAAATTGGAATTTCTACGCTTTCTATATTGATTCGTTTTAAACTGTTTTTCCTTAAGGAAAATGCAACTATTTGATGACTGAGGATATAAATAATTTTGGCAGAAGTGTGAAAAGCAGTATTTTATTTCCAGGTCAGCCTTTCTATCTCGATCCTGCTGTCGCTGACTGTGTTTTTCCTCCTCTTGGCCGAGATTATTCCACCCACTTCTTTAGTGGTACCTCTTCTTGGCAAATTCGTACTGTTCACCATGATCCTTGACACGTTCAGGTATTTATTGAAGCGTAATAAAATTTAACTGAGCGATTTTTACAGTATTTTTTCACACCATCTTTCAGCATATGCGTGACAGTTGTCGTTCTCAACGTCCATTTCCGATCACCACAAACGCACGTTATGGCGCCTTGGGTGCGTCGCGTTTTTATCCACGTCCTGCCAAGATTACTGGTTATGCGCAGGTGGGAAGTAATTTTTTATTGACACATAAATGCCCGATAAGCTTGAGATTTATTGATATCTTGCCGTTCAAACTTGCAGGCCGCAGTATCAAATAGACAGGCGAACTTATGACCGTCATCATCCAAGTCAGCGAGTGATGGTTCGAACATGCAACGGCTTGGAAGTTCGAGATCCCTCAATTTTCGGCGAGGCCTCGGCATCCGAACTCGTCGCATCATCCGTTCTTTTTCCTAGCGTTGATTCTCGAGACGAATTACATCCTCAGTAAGATATTCAATCTACTCTGATGAGCGTTATTGCATGATAAGCGGTTATAGAAATCGCATCACTATATAGTGCCAAAATGGCCGAAGATATAGTTTTTTTTTTTTTCGTTATTTTTTGATAACTCTGTAAAAAAGCGAGATAACGGAAAATATTATAAGAGTTGAATGATAGGAAATTTAGATTTCTACAAAAAATGTAGAATAAGTTTTTAAAATTATTTGCTTCGTTTTTGAGATATTTTGAAAAATAGGAATTTTCAAAAATCTAAAATTTCTCAAAACCTGAGAGAGATACAAAAAATTTTATCTAACGTTTTTTAAAGGAAATTTAATTCTCAATTCTTCACCTTGAATAACATTTTTCGATATTTTGCTGATTAACTGAGTTATCGCCAAAAAACAAAAAAAAAATCACAAAAACCATAAAAATGTTTAAACTAGATTTTTTTTGGCATTATACCCAAATGTTTCTCTTTTTTCCAACACTCTGCAGAGAACTCGAGGCAGTAAACATCGGAAGTACTTGTCGAATTCACGGTTCTCCCGCGGCTGCCGGCGTCTCATCACAACTGGCAATGGAGGACAGCGTGGACGCGCTGTGCGCAACTCTAAACAACTGGCACCACTGCCCGGAGCTCTACAAGGCCATAGAAGCTATCCGATTTATCGCTGACCACACGAAGCGAGAGGAGGACTCAACCAGGGTAAGTTGTCGTTGAACAGACTGCAACAATAATTGAACAGTGTGTTGAGATGAAATTAACTGCAGGTGAAAGAGGACTGGAAATACGTGGCTATGGTACTGGACCGATTATTCTTGTGGATCTTCACGTTGGCGGTAGTGGTCGGAACTGCCGGAATAATACTGCAAGCTCCAACACTCTATGACGATCGCATTCCCATCGATGTTAGACTATCAGAAATAGCATCAACCACTGCCAAACCGCACATTGTTACGACCCTCTGAGTAACGTTCGTCGAGCCAACTTATTTGCAAGTACTGACGTATTGTTGAGTCTCGCGCGAACAAGTGTCTAGAGCGTAGCCGATATTTTTTTGGCCATGTTTCATCGCCGCCGCCGTCGCAGATCGTCATTGTCGTCGTGTGGTCAGTGTTGTATCTTTAGCACCGTCGGAATAGCCTATGTTTGCGTTTAGATGCGGTGGTAATAATATATTAAACAACGCGACGGATTGTTAAGGATTTATACGGAACTGGAATTTTTTTTATAAGCAATATTTTCATAGCCATCAAAATCTTGATTTTGGAGAGCATTTATCAGATATTTTACATGTCAAAGATTTTTATTTTATAGAAAGTGTGAATATTTACAGTAGGATGGCCCAAAAAAAGGACTATTTTTATTTTTCCGGGTTCGTATCAAAAATACGTGGTTTATTACATTCTAAAAACCCTCTAAAAAAATTGATATAGTCACACGAAGTGGTGCGAAAAAAAAAAAAAAAAATTGTTTGGAATCACATTTTCACCATTTTTGCAGATTTTAAAAGTCGTGAGTGACCTCTAAAAATATCCTTGTTTCGCGCTGAATTTTTTAGAGGGCTCTTGAAACATGATAAACTATGATTTTTTGATACGATTTTTTTTTGCCCACCCTTATTTACAGTCATTTTCAGCATTTTAAACACAAAATAATATTTTTTAATAATTGAAAGATTATTGAAAAATTTTTTTTATTAATTTTTTTTCTGAAAAGGCATTTTATTTTACAAAAACAAAGAGTATTGGTGTTTATAGTGGCAATGTACAAGTTTACAATGGCACTAGTAATTTGTAAAAATATTGATCTAGTGTACTCCTGCAGACGATCTTCTGAGCGCACTCGAAAAAAAGGTGTTTGGCAGTGACCACGATATCTCTGGTTTGGATTATCAGAAATTAAAAAATAAATCAGATTCTTCTAGTTGATAGATAAATCTTCGTATAAATCAAAGAAATAGTCACAATTTAAATTTTTACACGAAATGACGACTATTTAAACACAAAGTTTAGATTTTCGTTGGAAAATTTTCATGAAAAATTGTTTTAAAAAAATAGAAATAATTATCAGAAATTTTATTCCTTCGATTAATAACTGAGGAATATATCTGAGAAGGTTATGTTAAAATTTTAGATCGATCGGTTGAGCCGTTTTTGAGAAATCGTCGTCACCGACTTTGAAAACACCGTTTTGAGAAAAACGCGTTTAAAGTTGAATAGTTGCTACTCCACTATGTTCTTCCTATTTTCCAACGCTCCGTATCTTCCAAAATATTTGCCGAATATACTTAAATACATTTACATCCCAAAAAAAAATAATGTTTTGAAATTTCTAAATATAACTCCTTAATAAAAAAAAAATCATGTGTACTCTCAACATTATGAAAATTACTTTTTTTATCAAATGACGACCCTTCTGGCGCTATAACATGAAAAATTGTTTTAAAAAAATAGAAATAATTATCAGAAATTTTATTCCTTCGATTAATAACTGAGGAATATATCTGAGAAGGTTATGTTAAAATTTTAGATCGATCGGTTGAGCCGTTTTTGAGAAATCGTCGTCACCGACTTTGAAAACACCGTTTTGAGAAAAACGCGTTTAAAGTTGAATAGTTGCTACTCCACTATGTTCTTCCTATTTTCCAACGCTCCGTATCTTCCAAAATATTTGCCGAATATACTTAAATACATTTACATCCCAAAAAAAAATAATGTTTTGAAATTTCTAAATATAACTCCTTAATAAAAAAAAAATCATGTGTACTCTCAACATTATGAAAATTACTTTTTTTATCAAATGACGACCCTTCTGGCGCTATAACACATTATATGGCATCTCTGCGCCATTAAATTGCTAAAATATTCACCTAGATCAAGCTTTAGATTATTATATAATTATTTTTTTTTATCATAATATAACAAATCAGTTAACCTCTGTAAATTGGTCAACATTTCCGGTATAAATCCTTAACTCGTGATGCATAAAGATAGATTAATTCTACGAAAGAGACAAGAGAGATGGGGTGAAGAGCTCATAAATATTCAGACTCCAGTCTGCCGCATTCATTTTTTTCTATACATCACAGCAGCAGGGGGTCTTGTTCTTCAAAATCTGCCCTGGCACTACACAGGAAGTGACGCTTTACTATAACAAAAATAAATTCAAAAAAAAAAAAACGATAAACGCGTGCTACTCGAACTGTCACTTTGCCTGTTAGCAGCGACTCAGGAAGAAATATAATTCGTTTCTCAAACGTTACATCGAGAGAGCCTGTTGTAAAAGGGGCCATATTTTCACTAAAACAAATAAGAAACAAAATAAATTAAAAAAAAAAATAATAAGAAAGATGAATTTGTCTGTATAACACAACAATGAAATTCTAAATAAATATCTGCATCGTTTGTGAGGCAGAGATAAGCGGGTCGGGGCTTCAAATTAAAAAAAAGTCTAAAAAAAAGGGGAGAAAAAATAAATTAAATCGACCCAACGTTTATTGCTCATACGTATATATGTTTGTAATAAGAAGTACAGATTACACTTGTTCCATTACCACAATTAATAATGTGGCTATATATATATTATATACATGATAGATTTTAATGAAAAACAAACACGACACAGAAGCATAAGTGTGCAAGAGAGCATTGATGAATCGTGTGGACTCTGTGCTGATTGTATTATGTGTGTGTGTGAGTGTTATAATCATTTTTACGGTCTTCCTGCGCTATCAGCAAAGATTAACACCGAATTCAGTATTTACGTTTACTCTCATTATACGGCTACCGCCGCATATATTGCTATCGTGTGTACGCAATCTCTCTGCATAGCTCATCATCGCCGGCGAGTGTGCACGAGTTTGAGTAGAGAAATAAATAATAATTGAACGTTAATCATTTTTTTAGTCTATTGTAAATTATTCCTATATATTTTATACAGTTATTTTCTATAATGAAATTATTTATACTGTGTTATAGAAATTATAAATTTATAAAAATACTTTAAAATGATAAAACAGTGTCAAAATTTTAAAATCACGTGAAATTCTATTTATCTGTGTCAATAAGGCGTTTTTTATTGATTAAATACTAATATCTTGATAGGGAGGGGGTGGTTTAAAAAAATCCTATCATCTTAACGTGGGAGGAAGGGGTGAAACGCATTTTTTAAATATTTACTGCGATTAATTGTGAAAAAAAAATGTTTCATTGCGTGAATAATAATTATTTTAATTATTATGAGAGACGAGAAGGGTGAGGAGGGGTTTAATATAGGAAAATTACTCTTAAAAATTTAAATTTCTTCAATAATTCGAGTAGCCAAAGCCAAAAAAAAAAAAATATGTAAAAATTTAGATTGCAGTTTAAATCGAAATATCTTCGAAACTAATGAAGATAGAAAAAATTGATAAGAGATCATGTTTGTAGAGAATTTTATTAGCTAAAAAAAATGTTTCCTGTAAAATTTGTCTAATTCGCATCGTTATCAAGATATTAGCAAATTAAGCAATTCTATTTTTCCGACATATACGCTCGGATCATTTTAATCACGCTAAACAATTTTTTTCTGTTAAAAATTGACACCAAATCGTTCTATACTATTATTTAAGTTGAAGAATTATTAAATTGTGGTGTTTATTTATGTAGTTTTGAGGTACTATAATGAGATCATGATTTTTCGCTGTTTTCTAAAAAGTGAATTTTTTCGAAATTCGATCTGATTGTAATTCAAAACGACTCATTTTAATCCCTGTAAACGACTGTACTATTAATCTGAAAAAATGTTTTTGAATTAACCTGATTAAATGATGTAAATCGAAAATTTTTCGCGAAATCTCCAACGCGGGATTTTGAACAAATAAATTTTTTAGTAAAAAAAAAAACGTAATTATAAAAAAATCTATTTCAATTGATCAATGAAGAATTAAATTAGGATTAAAATAAGCCATAAAAATTTACAATAAATCAAAAATTCGACAAAATTCACTTTTTAAAAGCAACAAAAAACTACAATCTTGATTTAAAACCTCAAAAAATCATAAATCAAAACCATAATTTAATTATTTCTACATTCACATAACAGTAGTATGACCTTTGGTCAATTTAAAAAAGAAAAAAAAAATTTTTCATCATTACATATTTAAAGAAATTTCAATTTTTCTAACGCGGAAAATTTCTAACCGAGTTAATAAATGAAATAAAAAATTAACTAATAAAAAATTAATCACTGTTTTATCCTTAGGAAGTGTTATATTGAAAGAAAAAAAATGTCATCGAGTTAATTCGTGATACAAAAATGGCAATACAATAATTTATTATTGTTTCATTTGTTGTGATAGAATAAATGCGAGCAAAAGTACGAAAAAAATCGTATGCATGACGTGTATTATTAATTTAATGAAGCAATTAAATGTTAATGAACTAAGCACAGTGATAGTTATCCAAAAAGACAAAAAAAAAAAACAAATGAATAATTAATATTACAAAGTAATCAAGCATTATTCCCCTCCATTAGATGGCATCGCGAAATAATTTATTATTAGTTTTACTAATAATATATAGCTCGATTGAGCTAATATCTATTGAATCGTTGCCTGCACTTACGGAGTAGAAAAAAAGAAGAAGAAAAAAACGAACCTACAAATTAATGAGTATATTATATTCAAATGAAGAAAAAAGCGAGATTATGAAAATCCGGTCCATCACGTTGTGTTATTTGCCAACTACTGAATTTTTAAATCACAAAACTTGCCTGGCACCGAAACCGAGAAAGAACAATTTGAAATGTTCTTTATACAAACCCAAAAAAAAAAAATGTATTATTATAGCGCGAGATACTTAAGATATATTGCATTAGATCGATATAATATAGATTTATGTATAAATTCTATAAGCAGGGGAAAATGGATTCAAGTATTTAGTGTGCTCGATAACCAATGAACCCTACTACAATATTTCATCAGTGTAAAAGCTCTACAATAGGTATTTTTGAGCTAATTTGAAAAAAAAAAACAAACAAACAAATTTTTCTTCCTGAAGTAAAAAAAATTTTTTTTTTTCCGAATTTTTTGTAAAAAGCACCACTCGGAGGGAAAAATGTGTGGGATAAAAATTATTCCTTTTTTTGTTATCTATCAGAAAGATTTCTAGAGTTTTTTCGAAAAATCAATTTGTTTGGCCTGTAGCGAACCGCAAAGTCAGCTTTTTACATAACTCGACAACTTTAAGGTTCGCTACTGGCTAAACTAATTGATTTTTCAAAAAAAGTCTAAGAACCTTTTTGATAGATAATTAAAAGTTAAATAACTTTTATTCGAAACTTTTTTCTCGCCGACTAATATTTTATTCAAAAAAAATCAAAAAATAAAAATTTTTATCGTGAAAAACAGCATTTTTCCATTATAAACCCGAAAAATACAACTCAAAATACTCAGTAGAGAGCTATAATTACTTGAAAAAGTGTTAGCCGAGTTTATTGGTTGTTGCGCAGATTATAATTGTATTTTCATCGCATGCGTGTTCCAACATATCCGAACGAATGGTCGATAAATTGATCTAAAAATGTATTATTTATTCTGAAGGGAAAAACATCATGGCCTCAAGGAATGATTTCCGACATTCTTATTACATATACAGCTCCTATAGGCCATTGAGACTCAAATAAGCCCTGAAGCTACGGTGTATAAATTATGTTGCTCAAACTTGTGCGGTAACCGGTATGTTTCGTATATATATTTAACTGCCATAGTTGACTGAACGCCATGTATGAATGCAAGAACTATTATTACGCTAAGTTTGTTGCATTGTCAGCCACGACAATGTTCGATTGAGAATACCATTAATGTGCTATAGTGAAAAGTTGGCTAAAAATTCAACGAACATTTTCATAATTACGTCTTTAGTATATGCCGTAACTGTTAAGTAAGCACACAATTCAATGTTCGAAATTTTAAACAAAAAAAAACGGCAAATTAACAACCGTTGTAATAAAAAAAAAAACGTGTTTCTAAATACCTGCCCCCCCAACAAAAAAAAAAAAGATAACTATTAAAAAAAAAAGCCTCGTGTGGCGTAAAATACGTTACTGGGGCATCCAGCCGACTGCATTGAATTTGAATGAATCTATAATAGATTTTAGAAAATGAAGATAATTAATTAATTCACCGTGAAAAATTAATTTTTAATGTTAATCCAACGCGATTGGCATGATGCCCCATTGGATGATATAAAATCATGTATAACAATTAAACGAAACTTTCTACATAACAGGTGTACATCTATAAAATGATGAATAAACTTAATTTTTGTAATTTTTGTAGTAGACACTTTTTTTTTTTTGTTGTATAAAAAACAAAAGTCATTTTGTTGATGATTTTTATTGGAGAAAAAAATCACTTTTTATGTAATATAATCGTAAAAATTTTATTTTATATGTTGGAAAATTACTGCGAATTAATTTTATAATAGAGAAAAAAAAATCTAATCTTCTTTCTTTGCAGCAAAATCGGATTTTACCTCTCGAAGTCGTTTTACTTTTTTCTTCATTATCATCGCGCCTGCAAAAAAAAATAATAATCGTAATAATCACATTTTTTTCAATGAGAATTGGTATAAAAGACTCTCTCTCTCTCTCTTACAAGATATCGTTTTCCACAGGTCATCGATTTTTTTTCTGTCAGACGGCTCAGGAATTCTGAAGCATATAAAAAATTGCGATTGAAGCACACACTATTGTCCGAAAATCATATAGAAGCCATTTAGGGCGTGTTAGATGATCAAAAATCGTTTTTTTTTTTAATAGTATTTTTGTCGTTTTTGTTTTCGGTTTTTTTTTTTTTACAGAAAATGTCATGTCAAAGTTTTTTACGTGTGTAGCACTTAATGTTTTTTATAAGGCATAAAAATTATTTGTAAATTATTTTTAACAACAACAAAATTGTTGATTCAATAATTAATAAATAAGCGGATTTTCACGTTTCCAACAGTCATTTGCTCGACTCAATTCTTTAAAAAAGATTCTACAGGGTTTATTTTATTAAATTTGAAACCTTGGACCAATTTATCCACTCGGTTTTCAATTAAAAAAAAATAATCCTAAATAGATCCCTGAAATAATCCTTCTTGGTTTATCCAAACGATTATTTAAACTAAAATCTAACCTTGCTCAAACAATTTATCGATTTTTCTAAATTTAAATTATATTTAATTTAGTTAAATCTAAATTATTTTTCAAAATTTTATTATTTTTATTTCAATCCTGTCATTATATTAAATATATTTCCGTATTTGAATGTTTATTATAAACCGTTCGAAATTTGTTAGCTTTATTTCAAACTTCATTTAAAATTTTGTTTTTTTTTTTTTTTATTAATTCACGAAATTTATCACTGTCACGGTCCCAAAAAATGATAAAAAATCTTTTATCTTTTAGTTTTTTTAGCTGGATATTTTCTTTTTCCTCTCTGGAGGAAAAGTTGCTAAACGTGTGTTTACATATATTTTTATACCTTCCCGAATCGTCTTTTGTTTATATGTAATCCGATGACACGAGAAAAAAAGTGACACTTTCTCCCCATCTAATCGGGTTGAAATGTCGAACTTTTCACGTAGGTATATAGTACAATATTATACTTTTCTCCCTAGGTGCACAATATACTTTATTTAATTAAATTCAGGCTACTGAGCCAGAATATAACACTAGCAAAGTAAAATTTGCAATTGGCGGAATTTTTCCATTAAAAAAATACAGTATTCATGCAGAAAAAATTTAAAACATTTGATGCAACATACTTTTTTAAAGAAAGATTGCGAAAAAATGGCCCATTTTCACTCGGTTACACTAGGTACTCTCTAAATCCATATTATCTCAATACTAAAAATAAATAAAATACCTCGGATTAGCAGTTTCGCGTAACTTTTTGCAGACATTTTTCAACTCTATCATTTCCTGCGTTGGTGGAGCAAACAAATACGCATCAACCCACTGACTAGAATTTTTAAAACTTGCTTGAATATTGTAAATCTAAAAACAAAACATAAAGTTATCCATCTCTAACATAATTTTCAATACTTTCCTTCACAAAAAACCATCGCTGTTGCTGCTGACCTCATTAATAATATTTAAAATAAACCACAGCCCCATGAAAATTAGCAAAAGCCATTCATTGACTCTCGGGGTGTTGCACCATTGAAAATTAGGCACAATCTTAAAATTTGTATAAATCCTGTATCAACGATCCAATCGAAAAAATCATTATACAATTCTTCAAATTTTCCCATAATAAACGAACATCTTACCAAATTGTAAAATAAATTCCAAGCAAACCCTTAGAAATGAAGGATTTATTTTTTACAATGGTAACCAATCGGCAAATATTAATTATTGCTATGACAGTGGCATTGTAAAAAAGAAGCTTAATCGCAGCATCGAGCAATCTGCAATTAAAATATTTTTAAATGACTTATTTCAATAGAATTTAATCGAATAAATTAATATTTATACTTTTGTACTAATGATGTGTAAATTGTTAAGAAGAAAAACCCATTTTTCCATGCTTGCAGACAGTTATTATGATTAAAACCTTCGATAAAAGCTCGATGTAGATAAAAACTCGTATGTAAAACACATCCTAACTCAAAAAATTGTAGTTTTTGAGCAAGATGAGGCGTAGAATCAATTGATTGAGCTAAAAAAACCTTTAAATAAATTATACTACATAGTGCAAAACCACTACACCATAGGCTATCGATGATTCTACGACGAGCAATCACTCCGTACCGCATTCTTCGCAATAAAAGCTGTGAAAATTCCCAATGTTAGTTCATATTACATAACAAAATAATATAAATACAAAAAAAAAAAACTTACGTGAAGGCACTTTTCATAGATACTATATGAAATAAACCATATTAAAATCATCATAATAAAAAAATGAGACACATTTTGTGGAAATATCCTTTCATTTTTGCTCATTTTCGCTGTTGGGCAAATATTCGATTGCGCTTGATGGCGAATCCATGCAAATAAATCGAAACTTATTTTGTCGATTATTTGAAACATTTCGATTAATTATCATTGTCATATATATTACTCAAAAGGCACAATTTTCGGCACGTTCTCGTTTTGATATCAATTTTTTTCCGGATTTGCTCCACACATGCTATGTATGTGAAAAAACTGCATTACCCTGCGGAAAAATCAGCTGTTTCGCGCGCACACACACACGCACACAACAAACGCGCGATCTGTATTACCGACCGTAAGTTAAAGCCAGAGGTCGTTGTGTCCCCGAGAAAAATTCTCCGACATTTCTCTAGGTGCTCACGGAATAAAACGCAAAAAAAAAGTAAATCGTTACCTGTTTGATAGTTCACGTAACAAAAAATTATCAAAATGCAGGGATTATCGCTGAGTAGTATTAAAAAAAATCCTTCTGTAAGTCTTGATGTTTAATTCACTGAATTTTCGAGTTAATAACGAATAATTTTCAGTTAATTCCACTGTATGTATGCTTTGCTGCGGGATTCATTGCATCAACTGGATATTTAGCACGATTGGCACTATTTAATCCTGATGTGTCCTGGAATAAGAAGAAAAATCCTGAACCTTGGCAAGCATACAAAGACAAGGAATACAAGGTATAACCTAGGCTTTTAATCCTAATTATGTTCCAGTCAGTGGAATTTTTTTTTTTTTTTACATTTTCCAATTGTTTTTCAGCTGTATTCACCATCGGGAAACCGTTCGCCAAAGACTCAGGCTCCAGAATACTAGATAATGTATTAAATTACCTTAGGCATGCAGTTGGACTATTTTAAATGTGAGCTGTTACAACGGCTTTACATGTATAATGTAAAAAAAACAAACAATATAAATATTCTATCTTGAATTATCTCATAAATAATCTTCTTTGCAAGTAAATACCTTGAAAATGTTGAAATCGCGAGGTAAAATAAAATCTCGACATAATGGTAAGAGAGGTTACGGGCCATGAACTCTTGAAAAAAAATGTCCAGAAATCCATGAAGACTGCGGTAACACTGTGAAACAGCTGTCTGAGCGCTCGTATGTTGAGGTTAAGTTGTACAAAATTTGTTAAATTATTTCAAAAATAATGGAGCCAAATTGGGAGGAATTTTATGCCAACCAGCCAAAACCCGATGATTTGGAAACGAGCATCAAACTATTGAAGGATTTTATTGAAATTCATAGAGCCACGGAAAAAGGAGTTGTTTTGGTCACTGTAAGTAAAAAAAAAACCTTTTTTTGCTAATTAAAATAACAATTTTTTCAATCATTTTCTAGAGTGGAGGGACGACAATTCCATTGGAGCAAAACACCGTGAGATTTGTGGATAATTTTAGCGCGGGAGCTCGAGGATCTTCATCAACGGAATATTTTTTGAAACAGGGATATCCTGTGATCTTTATGTATAGGTAATGCACTAATCATCTATTCAATTAATTGAATCAATTAAAGTAAATATTCTTTTTTTTTCATGACAGGTTTAAATCCCTGGAACCCTTCTCGCGGCATTTTGTGGGACAGCATTTGTTAGACATGGTGGACCTGGAGGAAACCAACGGAAAGAAATCGACAATAAGTAAGAGTATTTTACACATTCTAAACATATTAAAGCTTAAAAACTCATTGCAGTATCGCCCCAACACTCGGAGCGAATCACTGAAGTGTTAATAGCCTACAAGCAGGTGATGGAGCAGAAAAAACTTCTTCATTTGAGTTTTACAACTATCTCCGACTACCTCTGGCTCCTGCGATCTGCTTGTCAAGCTCTGCAACCACTTGGACCTCGGGCAATCTTGTATTTAGCAGCTGCAGTGTCTGATTTTTACATTCCAACGCAGGAAATGGTCGGTATTTTGGTGTGTTTTGTATCTTTTGTTACTCACACTGATCCTTGGGTATTTTATTGGCAGTCTGTGCACAAAATTCAGTCTACTGGACCTCCGACAATCTCGCTGCAGCTAGTACCGAAGATGTTGAAGCCTCTAGTGAGTTTGTGGGTGCCTAGGGCATTTGTCGTGTCGTTTAAACTCGAGACTGACGAGAATCTGTTGATATCCAAGGCCAGGGCAGCTCTAGAAAATTACAAGCATCACGTAAGTCTGAAATTCATCATCTAAATTGTCTAACTGACAATTGTTTGATTGATTTTTCGTCTGCCAGCTCGTGATAGGCAACATGCTGCAAACTCGCAGACAACAGGTGGTAATGGTGACTCGAGAGAAAGATTATTCCATCACAATCACGAAGGAAGAATCGGATAAAGGAGAGGAAATTGAGAAATATATTGTTCGTGACTTGGTGGACAGACATTTGAGATTTTGTCAAGAAAATTAATGCCCCTGAGAATCTATCCAAGAAGAAAATGCTCTAAAAGAAAATTATTTTGTCAAAAAATTCGGGATACATTATAAAATTAAGTGTAAATACACTTTATGCAAGTTATTCCTACATTTGTTTTATTACAGCATATAAATATTTACAAAATTAATATTATAGAGAGTTGAAGGGTACGTACATTATTTTTATGCAATAAAATATACATTTATTTGCCGTTTCGTAGGCTTGCAATCAATCCGTTGATTTTTTCAGCAAGCTGGCGATCGGATGGACCACATTGGGCCAAAACAAACGACAGAGCAGACGGGTCCTTTTGCTCGTAGGCCGTTTGAGCCGCTTCGTTCAGCATACTGCAATAGAGAGTGATTTTAAAGACGGAAATTTTCATTTTTTTGAGTGTTACTCACTTTAGTTTGGCCAAATACTTGACTTTTAATTCGTCCCGCACTCGAGGAAGATATTTTTTTGCTTCTATTTCACTGCCGTATTTTATACACTCGTCTATAAATGGCTGTAGAGGATGAAAATTTAAAAAAAAAATTTGTTAGACATTTTTAATAATATTCTTTGAGCGATAAAAAAAACTGGGGCTAAAAAAGTGAGTTTTATAGATGAACGCGAAGGTCAATTTGTACACGCCCTATAAGAAGCGATAGGGTATGCTCTGCACTCGCCTAGTCCATTTTTTCTTTGGTTCTAAATTGATGATTTATTTTCGTTGATTAAAATCGTCCGAAATTGTCTGTACTTACGTTATTACAACCGCTCGTACGTTTTTCGGTGCGAAACGCGTGATTTTCCGGTGCAAACGTCGTTTTTTTCGATACAAAAAGCGTAATTTTACTTGAATGTTACTTGAAAATATGTTTTTATGTTGTGAAAAAATTAGCAATTTTCCGGTGCAAACGTCGTTTTTTTCGATACAAAAAGCGTAATTTTACTTGAATGTTACTTGAAAATATGTTTTTATGTTGTGAAAAAATTAGCAAAATAACAATATGCAAAAATTTTTATTCACTGCACTTCTGGGGAGGTCTGCAGTCACCAAAAATCCGGGAAGAAATGTCCATTTTCGTGGGGAAAGTCCAGTACGCATGGCTTAATTGCTTTTTGATATCTCTGACGTAGGAGGTCTGCAGTCACCAAAAATCCGGGAAGAAATGTCCATTTTCGTGGGGAAAGTCCAGTACGCATGGCTTAATTGCTTTTTGATATCTCTGACGTGTACTGATATCAGTGAAAAATCAATACTTTCGATTTTTCGACTACGTTACTCAGTTCTCCCCGGATTTTCGATGAGTGCAGACGTGTCAAGGCACACAGTGAGTAAAACATTTTATACATTACTATTACTGCACATTATTCGTTAATTAGTTCATTATTTAGATAAATTCATCACATATCGATATAAAAATGACTTACTTTCCGGTGTAAACCGCGTAATTATTCGATGAAATCGACATTTTTTTACTGTGAAAAAACTCGTGCTTTATTTGGTGTAAATTGCACGATTTTTCGATGCAAATGGAGTGATTTTTCGATACCAACGGCATCTTTTTCGATACAAACGCGTGATTTTACTTGAATATCACTTGAAATATGTGTTAATCTGATGAAAAAATTAGAAAAATGGTAATATGCAAAAATTTCTACTCACCGCAGTCCTGGAGACAATTAAAAATCAATACTTTCGACCACGACAACAGTTCTTCCCGGATTTTCGGAGAGTGAAGACGTGTCAAGGCCCGCAGTGAGTTAAAATTTCTTTATATTACTATTTTTATAAATTTTGCACACTCCTTATGCGAAGTTTATTTTATGAAAACTACCGCTATGTATAGACTAGAGGTGTGTTCTATGGTTTAACCATTTATTCTACTCTCTAGCATAAAAATACCCGAGAAAACGTGTGAGAGAATAAAATAAAATGTAAATTGACCCGAAATTTTTTTTTTTTCGGGGACAGTAATGAATTTTTGTACTTTTTAATATTTTTTTAGCGCTCAAAGGGTATTACCTCATATCCAATTGGTGATTTTTTGCTTTTAGAAAATTTATCCAACTCTCCCCAGAGTCCTTGTTCCGCCAGACACTGAATGCGCAACCACCAATATCGTCGATCTGGAATTTTATACTCTGAGCGCATCTTGTCCGCCAATTTCACTTCATTTTGCTGCAGCAAAAGCCGCACTGTATCTTGCAAAGACTTTCCAATGACAGGTTCGCGCAACGTATCCTCCAGAGATCGCTGGTTCTTCAATAGCTTCACTTGCTCCTCAGTCAGAGCGGCATTGGTGTCGAATCGACCCATTCGAAATTTCTCCTGCGCGTTTTGCAGCAGAGCATCTCGGGTCATGGTATTCTGCAAGTGGAAAACAATCCGAAATTATTTATTATTTATTAAAACAATAGAAAAAAAATGAAATTTCACCTTTGGTAGATAACTTTCTCGTATGTGCCACAAAGCCTGTGAGTAAAAATCATCGTCCATCGTGTGAATCCGAAGCAGGGCCTCACGATTGTGATTTTGGCAGTATTTTATGTACAGAGCCATCGCTAAGGGACAATGTTTTATCGACATCTAGAGCAAAAAAGCATGAAAAACATCAGTACTATGTTGATTAAAGGGTTATATCCAGTTGGAATTTTCGAAAAATAAATTTTTTTTCTGCATTTTCGGAATGTATATGTATGTGGGTATATTCAGCAAATATTCTGGAAGATACGGAGCGTTGGAAAGTAGGAAGAACATAGTGGAGTAGCAACTATTCAACTTTAAACGCGTTTTTCTCAAAACGGTGTTTTCAAAGTCGGTGACGACGATTTCTCAAAAACGGCTCAACCGATCGATCTAAAATTTTAACATAACCTTCTCAGATATATTCCTCAGTTATTAATCGAAGGAATAAAATTTCTGATAATTATTTCTATTTTTTTAAAACAATTTTTCACAAAAATTTTCCAACGAAAATCTAAACTTTGTGTTTAAATAACCGTCATTTCGTGTAAAAATTTAAATTGTGACTATTTCTTTGATTTATACGAAGATTTATCTATCAACTAGAAGAATCTGATTTATTTTTTAATTTCTGATAATCCAAACCAGAGATATCGTGGTCACTGCCAAACACCTTTTTTTCGAGTGCGCTCAGAAGATCGTCTGCAGGAGTACACTAGATCAATATTTTTACAAATTACTAGTGCCATTGTAAACTTGTACATTGCCACTATAAACACCAATACTCTTTGTTTTTGTAAAATAAAATGCCTTTTCAGAAAAAAATTAATAAAAAAAACTTTTCAATAACCTTTCAATTATTAAAAAATATTATTTTGTGTTTAAAATGCTGAAAATGACTGTAAATATTTCACTTTCTACAAAATAAAAATCATTAACCCCGTCAAAATATCTGATAAACGTTCTCTTTAAAATCAAGATTTTAATGGCTATAAAAAATAATGTTCTCATCTTTTTTTTAGCTGACAAATTGGATATAATCCCTTAAAAATTGCCGACAAACATACCTCAAAATTACCCAAGGGCATGTTTTTTTGGAAATATAAAATCACAGTGTAAACCAAATCTGTATTTCCACTCTCAACAGCCTTCGTGAGTGCGGCTTTCTCCACGCCGAGCCTGAGCAGTAGCGGGACTTGCAGGTGAGCTCGTGGCTCATAGTCAATCAACTGAAAAATAAAACAATCCATTATAACCACAAAAACATCCAACTTATCTCACACACACTGATTAATTGACGACCTTAATTGCCAACTGTTTCCTTCCACAGTCCGCCGCCTTCTCTGCAATTTCACTGTACGATACTCCCGGCGCGTAGCCCAATTTCGCAGCAATTTCCTCGGCAATTTGCTCCTTATCCAGCTCAGTTTGCTTGACCTTATAGCACGCCCAGTGCGCCAAAATTCGGCTTTCACCCTCGACCTCAGGCATTTTCAAATGCCGAGCAATTTGAATGCTGAGATAGTAGTGTCGACGAACAACCAAACGATCCAATAAAACCTGTTTTGTCAAAAGATCTAACTGAGTAAATGTCAGAGGAATGCCGATGTTTGGGTGTCTTAATGCATTTAAAACACGCAGAATTCTGCACATATCCACATAACGCTCTGGATCGATCGTCGTGCTGAATCCTTTGCCGAATTTGGCCGCTCGCATCAGTAGTTTCTGCGTCTCTGCGTTGAATTCGTGACTTGCAGCGTTCACACAGTCTTTTATCGCGCTATTCAATTTTTCTTTTACCAAGTCAATGTAGCTGTCGGCCTTGTGGCTTCGTTTTTCAAATTGTTTCGACGCCTCGAGGAGATATGACGCCGGATCCGTCGAGTTTATACGGAATATTTTCTGCACGACGTTCGGAACCTTTTGAATCATTTCGTGGGACGTGGCGGAAATCACTCGCACGCCGTCTATTTCAGTTACTAGGTGTGCCGGGCTGTCGTACATGTGTACAATTGTTTCGCCACTTCGTCCTACTACCATTACGGTACTGTTCCAGCAGCACACCACCGCCTCGGTGCCGCACCATGCCATATCTGTGAGCGGTTCGCTCATTGCCGTTGAACACTCGCTGTACTTCTGAAACTCCACGGAGCCGAGATACAGATGGCCTGTGTCACCGTATAGTGCAATGTGCAGATTATTCGCCGACACCGCCATCGCAGTCACGCTATTAACTTTGTTGGTGAAGAGACTCTGATACTGTATCGGTGCTGGGGTTTTACCCATGTGTTGCAGTTGGTAAATACCGTTTTGGTTGGCTACAACCACCTGGCTCTGCCTCTCACACCGTACAACACACCATGAGTCGACGGGACCTCCAAGTTCTGCAAAGAAATCGATAAATTTTTCGGAAATAAAAGATCATTTTTAATTAACTTACTCGGAATTTCTGGCAGTTTGCGAACCTTTGGCTCTGACACGTTGTTTACGAGAAATATTAGATTTGTAGAGGTGAGCACTGCCACTCCAGTACCACTGACTGTTGTAAAAAATTTCGCATCGATGACTTTTGTTTCCTTGGCTTCCTGTGGGACAAAATCATGAATAAAGTAGCGTTTTACGGTGTTTTATTCGATTCATACGTTTCCCATGCTGAAAGAGGTCTGGTATGTGCCGAAAAGGTCGTAAATGAGCACCATGCCATCGTCCTGAACGCAGAGCAACTCCTCCTGATGAGACCAGCCGAGATTTACCAGTTGTCCACTGTTCCACTGTTGTAAAAAAATTGATTAAAAATGTTAAATTGTTTTAAAGTGAGTTTTTCGTACATACTATGAATTTTGCAGTTGTTTTTCCTGACGAGGAGTAGAGGCAGATGAGCGGTTTGTTGGCACCCTGGACTTTGACGAATTTTTTTGGATCTCTGGTGACTGCAATGGAACCACCGTAAGGCGCTGCCACTAATAAATTACTCAAATGAACTTCATGCTGGAATTCTATGGGATAGAGCTCGAATTTCCTAAAGATTATTAACATTTAGTGGATGAGTAGATTCATGTTTTTTTTATGAAAATTACCGAAAGTACACGTCTCGTCCTAAGGGAAACCAGTCTGCAGTCAACATCACAGGCATGATGAATTTTATGTGTAAATTAATTTCTCGATCTGTTTTACTTCATCGAGGATTATTTTCTCTGCTTATTATTGTGATTTTCGTTGCAGGTTAGGAGAAATAAGCATTTGACAGCTGTCATGCGCACGGGTCACGGGACATCAAAATGGCGGGAGAATTAAGTTCAAATTACCGACAGAGGATAAAAGTGTGCAGTACGAATTTTCAAAGTTCTAGATAGCAGTAATTTTATGGTTGGATAATTCCCGAGTAAAAGTAGTAAAATTAACTAATTATGTTTTTCTTTTGCGGTTGTGGTTTACTGTTAGGTCGTGATTTTGTCAAGACATCCTGTCTTTTATCTTTCTATGATTGCTAAGAAAATTCCCACACGAGTGGAAACTCGGGCTCTCATATTATTTTCACAACGACAAAATTACAAAACCCGTTATTCAGGACCGCATTCTATACCTAGGTATAGGTATAATCCGAAAGTGAGTCCTTGGACATCACGAATGCACGCTGTGTTATCAGCAAAAGTCATTCGGGAATATAAAAATATGTGCGACAACAGACTTGGAAATTATGCGTGGCAATAAAAAAAACCACCTCGCCCACTGAGCCAGCCAAAAATACACCTCTACCGCTGTGTGATTTCAGTAAGATTTTCTTGTTCTTATCTTAAACAAATCTCCTAAAACTAACTCTAGATGCGTTAACAACTGAAATATGAATAAATTCTGAGTAGGTTTCAATTTAAAGACGTTGATTCGCTCTGTTGACATTCGTAACGCGATATTTTTCCTCTAAATCGACAAGTTTTTCCAAGATATATACTCAAGCGATGCTGGGCACAGTTTTCCACATTCCTCACATCTAGACCCATCCGATCTACTTTCACACCATTGATCGATCGGCTCTCGACGCGAGTGACCTTCCTCACAATCTGCAGAGAAAACCTGTCGAAGCAAAGACACACACACTTTTTTCCCGTTAAATAAACACACACAACCGCGCGCGATCGTGTATAATCCACCCAGCGTCCAAGGTGGACATTTGCTCAATCACTTAGACACGGCCAATCCTGCTCATGTATGTATATACTTTCTCGATCGCGAGGCTGGATATCTTTCCTAGCTCATTTTTTCTCCGAATACCCACACTGAACTATATCAATTATTAAACTCCGAGGACCTCTCGGCACGGGCAGGAAGTATAGTTGCAGTGAAAGGTACATATGTGTTTTGCCCCGATAGCAAAAAAAACCTCACAACTTACTCTGGTCACGATCGGGGGTTTTTCAATATTTTTGCAGTGCAAGTATTCTCATAGATTGCAGGGGTAAGACTGGTTGCCTCATTGCGCCCGTTATGTGCGTCCTCAGCGGGGAAAGGGCCCCGTACGCACAGTATGTACACACAAGTACTGCCGAGTGTTTCCCCCTCCCTGCAGGCGTGCTCCAGTCGTCCTCCACCTTCTCTAGCCTCAGGGCGCACCAGTAGTCTTCTTCTTGCGAGCGTTCGAACGACTTCGAGAGACAGTTTTCCAGAAGTTTAATCAGGAGTTGAGAGTGCTCGTGGCTATTGTCAAGTGCGGTAAAGTGAGCGTGAGATTTGGTTGATGTTGATGTTGATGCTGACGCAAAATCACGACATTCCACTTTCCATATCGAGGATGACAGTGTAAAATCCAAGTGTTTTACGCGAGAATTACTTTCTTGCCAACTCTGAAAATAATAATGGGGTAATTATAGTGTTTTAAATCTTATTTACTATAGTACTAACCTTTGTTTTTAGATTATTTACAAACTTGGACAAAGTGTGTGTTTTAATCTTGTAAGTAGAATAAAAAAATTAATGGACGAGCATATATGTATTGATGAGTTGCGGTGAGGTTCAGTCGACCATGGCAAGACGTTTTTGTTGCTGAGATGATCTGAGAAGAACCGTTAGAGCTGCCGAGAAGCATAATGCTCCACGTTAAGGTGTGCTCGCATCAGAAGAAGATGAAAAAGGAAGCCTCATTACAGAGATGATTGAAAAAAAAAACGCCAGCAGAAATTAGCCTGTGGAAAATGTCAATTGTAGCGGTGAAATGCGGACATTGAGTAACGGTTATAAATACCTAATAAGTCTGAGCGAATCAGTGATCCATAGATATTTACATTGGTTAATCTTCGTGATGATTTGTTTAATTAGAAATTGACCACATCAGTCGTAGATATCTACCGGTGCCTGTAAAAAACGTGACGCATAAGCCGTGCTATTAATTCTTGACCTTTCACATTTTACATGAAGAATGCCGTCTGTATATATACTGTGGCGTAAATTTTAATATAATGTACTGCCAAGCAAATTCGCATTTGAAATATAAATCCATTCACCAGGAAAATTTACGTAACTCTATGAAAGTTTTTGTGCATTAGAAATGTCAAAAAAAACTGAATCCAGTTGAAATATGTTTGCAAATTATTCTGGACATTGGAGAAAATCTTTTTACACGGCTATTACGCTGGAATTAAGATGAAAGTACCTCGCTCCCAAATACATATCTTGGACAGTAGGATATTTACAGACAGCTCGCATCGTCAAGTAGCACAAAGAGACACGAATACCTTGCGGCAATTTTGTTTTTTCTTGCTTTTTACTCGAGGATGCCGTTGAGAATTGTCTTCGTCGAGTGAATTCTCATCACTTTTCCTTTCTTACAGGCTAGCCGGCGTCATTTGCACCGTGCTACTCGTCATCTCACTCGTCCGAGCTCAGTGGCAGCCTTGCGTTGAACTGAAGCGAGACCTGCAGGTACCATGCCGTTGCGCGCCGTCCGCAGAGGACGCGCGAGTACTTCGCATGGACTGCGACCGGGTGATTTTCACGCGTGAATCCCTGGAGCCACTGCGAGATCAGCCGATAATCTCGATAAGCCAGCGGCACAGCGGCTACCAGAAACTGCCCGAGGATCTTCTGAACAGTGGGCTGCGTTTGGAGAAGCTCGACCTGACGGGCAACGCAATTTTCCGCCTGATGGATCGCCATCTTCTCGTGCAGGAGCATCTGCAGGAACTGCGGCTCGGTGAGAACCTCCTGGGCGACAATCTCAATCCAATCTTCTCCAGCAACGAGTTTCGTGACCTGACACAGCTTCGACTGCTCGATCTGCACGGCAATGGGCTTCGCAGCCTCGAAGAAGGCATTTTTAAGGGCTGCTCCAATCTCGAAGAGCTCTATCTTGATGACAACAATTTAACCGCCGTGCCGGCGGACTCTCTCAAGGGCCCGAGAGCCATTCGAATACTTTCTCTCGCTGGGAATAATATTGGTATGTGATTAAAATAATTACCTCGTGCTATTTTGGCATCGCCAGCGGGTTTTAACGACTGATCATTGCAGGTTCACTGTCCAGAGGTGCCTTTGGCACGGTTGGAGAGTCTCTTTTGAGGATTGACCTCAGTCGCAATGAGCTGGCTCACATGGAGGACGATGCTTTGACCGGTGTCAGCCACTTGCTCTTCTTCAATCTCTCTCGCAACGATCTCACGCGGTTCAACAGCGACGTTTTCAAGGGTAAGACTGATAGTTACAGATATCTGAAAGTATTATCTAGTGTAGTTGATGGGAAAGAGATCATGCAAGCGGAACGCTCTGTACCGTATGCTAGAGAGGTGTATCGTGAGAAAAAATCTGCACGCAATGGCTCTGGTGTGGCAGTGTGAGTAGGATGTAATGAGCGACGGTTGTAATGCTTCGACCAAGACCTCGTAAGAAGGCTCTATCTGGGCTCCACTCACTCCCACGACACTAAACGATCTCCTGCATTGTCTTTGGCGAATTGCTTCCTTCCAGTGTGTATGCAAACAAATATCCGCCGGATGACGTTTTAAAACTCACGACGGGGCTCGTAAGAGTAGTGTATAGCTATAAAGAAAAAAAAGTGGACTATTAGCGAGAGCTGGAAAAATTGCAGCACGTGGACGTTTCACTTGAACGACTTTCTTTATATCCTATTCGTTTCTGATGCAGCAGTGGCTTTTTTTGTGTCACGAGTGTGTACGTGAAATTAATTAATAGTGATGATGCTTATTTTTTTGAGCATTTAGCTAATTGTGGGCTTGGTATAGTCATTTTCCCTGTATGGATGCGAGTAGAAGTTGTTGTAATTGGTTGGTGGAGAAATTAAAACATTTTTTACTTGCAGTAGTCGTCGTAGTGTGTCAACTCGTGGTTTTAGAGGTTATATTCGTCCGCACGTTGAATTACACGGGAATTTTGATGAATTACATGAGAAATTTACTTAATAGCAAGGGATATTATTAAAAAGGATTGAACAAACTTGTTTCGTAGAGTTCTTTCGAGTTTAGAGCATTTTGAAAAACAAATCGTTGCGTTGTAACGACTTTTTCGCGCTTTTTGATGGGCGATTTTTTCGGAAATGGTTGTACCTGGCGGCGCCACCTTACCAAAATTTCAAATTTCAAATTTTGCCGTTACAATGTCGACCAATCAAAAGCCACGCAGTTTGTTTATTATCCGTTATGAAAAAAAAAATATTTTTCTAGTGAATCAGGAATTCATGATTGATTTTTTTTGAATATCTTGAAAAGTATGCGAGTTAGACAAATTGTGTTGGAGACCTTTTTTGTAGCTAGTAAAATTCTCTACAAAAAAGGTCTTGAGAAAAAAATTTTTATCTCCAGTAGTTATGAAGATATTTGGAAAAAAAAAACATCGAGATAATTTTGTATATATATACTTTTGGCTTTACACGTACGATATGTATTATCAATTATAAGTATATAATTGGTAGTATGCCGGAAATATTGATTATTATACGTTATTTTCAAGGCATGTATATACATGTTGGAAAAAAATTGAAATCATTTCTTCGTCAGGGAGGACAAAAAATAGTTGAAAATATCTCATTACTTTTAGTGAGAGTTTTAGCTGTGCTTTCTTTTGTAATATTTTTTTTTCTCATTTAAATTTCTATATTACAATAGGCAATAATTATATAGACTCTAGTTAGAACGGCAAAGTGATTTTAGCTAATGAGAAAACTATTGAAATTCAAGTGTAGAACAAGTAACTGCATGTGATTTCAACTTTCACTTATACACAGAGTACACATCACATTTAATGAGTATTCTTTTTTCGTCAGGGACTCTTTCTTCACGTGACGAGCTTCACAAATTAAAGCCGCGTCATTATATTATTATAAAAGATCATCTTCATTGTATATATGTATACCTACACGTATATTCTAATATATATTTAATTTTTTCGTTTCAGGTGCTTATAATTTGTTACAATTAGATTTGTCTACTAACTTTCTCCAAGAATTTCCGACTGATGCTTTGAGACATTTGACAAGGCTAAAGTTTCTCAACATATCCAACAATTTAATAACTGTAAGTAAAAACTTGAATAGTAAAGATAACTGTTTTTCGTGGTCATTTTGACTTTTCGCTCACGATGATCTACATACGTGATTTTTGAGTGAAAATAACTTCATAAAAAAATAAAATACACCGATCTATTCGCTAACTAGAGTTGATCAAAACGCCTTTATAAAATGAGACTATAGTAAATCGAAAAATTTTTGGAAAGATGAATATTAAAACTGTTATTGAATTTTATAGTGATAAAATCTGTTTTTATAATTTTTTTTTTACAGTTTACTCTTTTTGTATTAGTGTAAAATTTACTGGTTTGTCCAGTAAAGTTACAGTTTTACATAAAAATATCTCTGACAATGACATTTTTCAAAGAAAAAACATCACAAATATCCCCTTCAAAAACGTCTCTGACAAAAATATCCGACAACAATATTCCAATAAAAATGATTGAAATAAATGCATACAAAAAATGAAATATCAAAAATTTAGTATAAAGAATCAAAGTAAACAGAAAATAAGTTTTATATTGTCGTTATTAAAAAATAATTATCTACAAATCTAATTAATTTATTAATTACTCCCGGCAGTGTCGTTAAAAAAAAAGTTATCCAAAAAATTCAGTATTTTCTTACATTTTTCAAATCGCACTATTAAAAAAAAAAAAAAAAAGGAAAAAACATTATTTCGTCACATCGATAAATAAATAAACGATCAATACGTAATCTCTGGTGTAATAGGTGCATGTCGTCAGCGGCATTTACACATTCAAAATACTTATAAAAAAAAACCACACTCGGGACTTTCCTCTTCCGATCAAAAATTTCTAGTCCCTTTGAGTTTTATTGAAAATTAAATTTGACTAAATATGATTTACTAAATTTCAATGGTTTATTTGTATTTATCAATCGTTTTTGAAGAAGATATGTTATTATTCTTGGGGATACTTTCGCAAAGGATAATATGGGAGGGGATATTTTTGCGCGGATATTTATCATTCCTTGATTTTTCAGTAACACTTAATAGAGTAAAAAATGAGTATTTTATAAATCTATATGCAGTAAGAGAAATTTTTCTGGCTATAAGTAAAAACTGATCAGGTTTTTCCATGTTTTTTTCCATATAAAAACATTTGTTTTCAACCATTTTATGCTAATATAGGCATAGCACTATGATTAATGGGCTTAAATTTATGATTTAGGAGATAGAAAGGACGCATTTAACTGGACTAGCCGAGCTGCAGGTTCTCGACTTAAGTCGTAACAATATCGGCCGCCTGGGAATAAACGCTTTTGCCAATCTCAAGGCTCTCACTCGCCTCGACTTGAGTCTCAACGCACTTCGAACGGTAGATATGCAAATTCACAAACAATTTTCAATCATAAAACAACATATTTCCCACGTTTTTCCCCTGTTATACAGATCGATGAATCCTCCTTCGAGGGTCTAATCAACTTAAAATGGCTTTCCCTCCAAGACAACAACATTTTACTGGTTCCAGCATCAGCCGTAGCTCGACTGCCTTCACTAACTCACCTCCACGTTGAATTTAACCGTATAGCAGTGCTTTCAAGTGATTTGCTGCGTTCAGCATCGCCAACGCTCGTCTCTCTAGCCCTGACGAGAAACCTCGTTCGTGAAATATCCCCACGGATGTTCATAATGTTCAGTAAACTCATCAATATCGAGTTATCCGGCAATATTTTGTCTTCCATCGGTCAAAACACATTTGCCGGACTGGAGGACAGCCTTTTAAACTTGGATTTATCGAGTAATCGATTGGTATCAGTGGCGCCGTTGGCTCTGCGAAGCCTTTTATCGCTGAATTTGGCCTCAAACCACCTAAAGAGACTAAATCCAGACACTTTTAGCAATTTACTGCGTCTAAAGTACCTCAACATCAGTGATAATCCTCTGTACGGTGGTTTCCCACCGGTTTTTCCATCCTCCCTCGTCACCCTGGATGCCTCGCGCACAGGACTCAAGATTCTACCGACAATTCTCTTCCTCAATCTTGAATCACTGGCTAAACTCTACCTCGCGGGAAATCACCTTGAAGAAATTGGCGAAGGCACGTTCCAGCATCTTTATAATCTCACAACTATCGATCTCTCCGACAATGTCATCGAAAAAATCGACAATGGCGCATTCATCGGATTAATTAATCTCTTTGAGCTAAATCTGCGGGGAAATCGGCTAACAACCTTTGCCGGCGAGTATTTCAATACTGGAACTGGGCTGGAAATGTTGGATTTATCAAATAATGCTATTAGTTACATTTCTCCAACGGCATTTGTCATTCATCCGCGTTTGCGAGTGCTCAAACTCGATGGAAATCGATTTGTCAAATTTCCCAGTGAATTTATCAAATCTCTGCAGTTTCTTGAACAAATTGATTTATCAAAAAATGCATTAAAAACTGTTGGAGAATTTGCATTTTCACAAATGGCACGATTACGTGAGTTAGATCTATCGTGGAATAAAATTGAATCAGTTGAAGAATTAGCATTTCATAATTCTACTCAATTACAAAAAATCGATTTATCAAATAATATTCTTGAGACACTGAGTGAACGAACAATGGAGGGTGTTTTACGATTGGAATATTTTAATTTACAAAATAATAAATTGACACTACTTCCCGACACGATTTTCGACATAACGAGAATTCGAACGGTGGAAAAAGTCGATTTATCCGGCAATAAATTTGTCGAAATTCCAACTCGAGCTCTGCAACGTCAATCATCAACCCTTCATCACCTAAATATGGCGCGAAATCGGCTTGTCGAGGTATTTACCCAGGAAATAATTAGTGGACTAAAACACCTCGATCTATCGCAGAATCCACTGAGTGCAAATGCAGTTAGAGGGATCCTCGGCGAGGCGAAAATCCTGCGCCACCTAAATCTCGCTCAAACAGGCATCAAGAGTATAACCCGGCTTGAAACTCCCTTTCTAAAGTCTCTAAATCTCTCGTGGAATGCCATAAAAGACGTGAAACCCGCGGCTCTAGAGCGTGCAACGCTTCTCGAGACGCTCGACCTGTCATTCAACGATTTGGAGGATTTCACCAGCTTGTCAAGCATCTACAAGACCCTGTTGGCACTGCAGACACTGCATTTGTCCGGAAACAAGGCGAAAAGCCTGAATGAGAGTAGTTTCGAGGGTTTAGACCACCTGCGCAGTCTGGTAATGTCAAACTTGCACGAGACAACGCGAATTGAAAAAAGCGTATTTAAGCCTCTGAGTAAACTGCGATCACTCGTGGCCTATGACTACCCTCGCTTAGGTTATTTCGACGTCCAGGGCATCCTCAAAGGCATGAACAAGCTTGAGAAACTCGATCTGGAGATAAAAGACGCAAATGTGGGCAATGATTTGCTGTCAATTCGCTCGCATCCGCGGCTACGAGACCTTTCTCTGCGCGGAGAACGACTGAAAAACATTCTCTCGAGTGCTCTGGTGGGCGTGAGAAGCTCTGAGCTGAAGCTGGGCCTAAAAAACTCGTCAATTAATGCTCTGCCCGCGTCACTTTTCTTCCCAGTGCCGCGGTCTACTCGCGTGGAGCTCGATCTGTCGGGTAGCAAGTTCTCCACGATCCACCCGCAAGTTATTGCGGCTTTGGACGAGCGCAATGGCATGGTGCGGCTGCTGGGCCTTGAAACAAACCCTATTGTGTGCGACTGCGAGGCCAGGCAACTCTGGAGGTGGCTGAAGATCGTGTCCGCTGGGCAGGAGCTTCGCTGCACGGCTCCGGACCACGTAGCCGGTCAGTTGCTCGTTGGTTTGCGCGAGGACGAGCTCTCCTGCGATCGTTTGGCCTCCGTCAACACCCAGTCTACAGAGACCACGCAACTGCCGAAGTTTAGCGGCTCGCCAGAGCCGGAAATCATCTGGACTGTCGCTCCAACGGTTCCTGACAGCAGGAGCAAGAATTACAATGAAATCGGCGGCTCACCAATCACTGGCTCCACCACCGACGACACTCTTATCATCGGCATTGTCGGCGCCGTCGTCGCGTTCATTGCCATCGTCATTATTATCATTTGTATTTGTCGGCTGAAGTGGAGTAGCCAAGTTAATGATGCTCACATGGCCACCATGGCCTCCAGTATCCATGATGCCTCGGTCATTCGTCCGGGGAGTGTGTATTCTGGAAAAATAAATCATGAGGCGTATGTCGGCTCGTACAATGGCTCGACTCTGGGTCATGCCAATGCTCACGGTCCCAACACGCCGGTTCAAGTGCTTCCCTACATGCAGCCCGTCCATATGGTCCATCCGGTCCATGGCACGCCGCCCCAACCGATTTATGGGTATTACGGAACGGACAATCCACCGGTTCCCATGTACATGTGTGCTCCCGAGGATAAATTTAATAGATAGTGTGATATGATAATTGTTTTTTTGAGATTAAGTTTAAATTTAAGAATTTGGTCGCTTTTAATTTCTAACATTGTATATATATATATAAGAATTTAATTTATGATAGTTTAATAATTTCTCTCACTGTTTGGTAGAAAAATAAATTTTTTTTTTTACCATATTTACGTGAAATCTTCGAAATTCTAATCCGATTAAGCGGGGAAAAAGTGTGTCATCAGGTTATAATTAAAGACAATGCGGGATAAGATTTGAAAATGAACATATGCTTTTTCTTAATTGAAAATTGATATTTTTGTTCTGCATGTGTTACTTTTGCAATTGATAATTTTGTTGTTTTGCTAATCTACGGTAATTCAATCGAAAGGCTTTAAAAAAATGAGTTTTTATAATTTTTGGGACAGTGATAATAATGAGTTTCGTAAATTAGTAGAAAATAAAATTTTAGATGAGGCTCAAAAAGTTGTTTTAATAGAAAACATTGCGTTTTTTAAGGACCCTCGAGCGCTAAAAAAAATTATTTAATTATATTTTTTATTATAACTGATAAAACCTCTTTAAACTACTTTATTTCTTATAGCTGAGAGATGATGAAAATCATATTATTCAAACGTAAGTCGAAATCCGCGTTATTCATCCGAGTATTTATGACACAATTTTTTTACACACTTTTTCATCAATTTTTTTCAGTGCTCGAGGGCCCTAAAATTATCAAATAATCAGCTAGCCATATTTACTTTTTTTTTAAACACACAGTATTTTTTTAGGGATTTAATTTTTTTAATTAATAATTCACCCGCTCGCAGTAGCGTGTGGTGGTTCGTTTTAAACAGGTAGTAAATCGAATTTTGCACGCAGGTATGGTAAAAAGAAGTATGCGTACTTCAGGAGAAAAAGACACTCGGTTTGGAAAATGATCTACTTTTCTCCGTAAGTGCGCAATATAATTCATTTTTGATATTTAAATCAGAAAACTATCGATTTTTAACACAAAAAAAAATGTAAATTACTTTTAAAAAAACGTGTATTTGTTTTTATGAGTAAAAAAAAAATTGTTAACACCTAAAAACTTTGAGAAGATCAATATTCAGATAACAACATCGTTATATTTGACTGGAATTCATTGATTGTACACTGACTGAACTAAAGGAATGTTATTTTTTTTTTTCATTCCTAATAAACAGTAATTTTTGTTGCCAAAATTTTCTGAAATCGGCCTGGCGCTAATTAAATCATTGATTATCAGAATGCATTTTATTTAGTATTAACTTAAAGACTGTAGACATCTCAAGCAACGATTAAATTATGATTTATATTAATTTTATTATGGCGCTACCTTTTCGATAAACGTCTTTACATCCTTCATTTCCTGCAAAAAAAAATAAAAATAACAAAATATATATTAATTGTAAATGAACATAAAATTCTCTCTCACCTCTTCACAAGAAGTGTGCATTATTCCACGATAAGTTTTGAACTCTGTGTGAGTCATAAATTGTTTTAAAAACGTAGCTGTCATTTGTCCCCATTTGTAGGGAACAAGAGGATCGCAGTCGCCATGGCACTGAAGTACAGGTGTCTCTTTATTGCCACCGGAACGCTGTAAAACAAGTGTTTGGCTGTTTAAAAATTCATTGCGAGCTTGACTCTCAACTGTAGCTTACGGCTGGGAATGTTTTGTGAAGCGGGAGCCAGGCAGAGAGAGCGACAACGCCTGCCAGAGGCTCCGGGAACGTTAGAGCACTGTAGAGAGCTAAAGCTCCACCCTGGCTAAAACCTCCGAGGAAAATTCGTTTCGTTGGAATTCCCGCTTTCACCTCATCCGAGATCATATTGTGCACCATTGCAGCTGCTCGCTTTATTCCCTCCTCATCCTCGGGGCCGCTTGCATCCAAAGACCGTAAATCGAACCTACAAAAGTATTATTTAATCATTCAACCGACACGTTAAGCGCATTACAAGCTGTTAATGCAATTAAATGACTTACCAGGATGGCATTCTGTAGCCTGCATTTAGCGTAACCGGCATTGTTGGCCTGTGATAAAATAATTTATAAAAAAAAATTCATAAAACATTTTGTTTTCTTTTTAGTACTCACGCAGTTGGGCAGATGAGTTTCATGTGAGAAGGCTTGATAGCTTCGATAGAACTTGCCCATCCAATTCTGTAATCAATTTTGACATAAATAAATGAAAAATAAATTTTCTAACCACTGAAAACTCACCCAGTGTCACCGAGTCCATGAAAAAATATCATCTAAAAGCAGAAAAAAAAACAGTTAATTACTTGAAAAAGTCGATTGCCTAGGTTTATTCGCATAGATAAGAATCCTTTGAAATTAAGTGGGACCTCCTCTAATACGATTGGTAGCTGGCTTATCAAAAAAATGCCATCTAATCATTCGAGAATATCTAAAGTGCATTTTATAAACGATATATACTATGCAAAACTGTCACAGTGTTATGTAACAGTACAAATTTCACATCTTAAAGTCGGTCTAGAATTAGGCATATATGCTAATTCTAATTAAATATACGATTGACTGAAATTCAATTAGCCAAATATGGTAAATTAGTCGTACTTACCGTTGCTGTATGCCGAGTTGTAGCAGCTCTCACCACCGGGCTTGTCATTTTCTGTCAATTTTCCAAAATATTCACACGCTAAACACGAAATTCCACCGAATTGGAGTCAAGATCAGATAGTATTAATTTTTAAATACCAAACTTTTGCAGAACGCAATTTGATACAGGAAAAAAATGAACTACAGATGCACCGAGTGCCCAAACATCAGCATATATAACCTCTCATATTCATTAAAAAAAAGTGTGTGGGCTCTGCTCTGCGCGCGCGCAGTGGGCGAAAAAAGTCACATGACACAGCGGTGAATTTAAACCAAAATGGAGCATGAAAAAAACACAATTCTATTTCGACAATTTGTAGAAAATATAACAGAGTTTTATTTCTCTAGAAAGAATTTGTAGAAAAGATGCATTTTTATGCATACAAATTAACAATATCTATGCGAGCCCGTCTGTATTGTCTTGTTTGAATATTTCGTACTAAAATTTCGTTGCTTCCCCTGGCAATCAAGTCAAGCAGCGGTTGCAAGACAACATAACCCCATCCAACGCCCTGCGACACACTCAGTGAAAAATCCCCCTGCACGACATAACCCATAACTTCGCGGCCACACGATCTCCTCACCGCCGTGCATTTTGGCAGATAGAGATCCTTCATCTTGGCAGCGTACGTGGCCTTTGCCACAGCGTGGATACTCTCTGCTGGGAACAGAGGTTTCGATTGTTTTCTCGCGCGTTTCCGTTGCCTCATGGTCTGTTTCAACAATTGTTTGTGCTGGATTCTCAATGTTTTGCGCTCAGCTTCGCCAGGATCATCACATAGCGCCTGGACAGGTCCACGCCACTTGTCATTGCCGTTGAACTTTTCCATGTCCTCCACTGTCGGCAGACAAATCACAGCGAAATTCTTCGGCCTGCCACGACCCATGATTGTAACTTTCACCAGAACCAGCGAGGATTTGCCGACAGAATCGAAAATACTCGTAAAATTTCCGGGCGCTGGAAGCGGTTGTTTATATTTGCGAGTGTCAGAGTCTTTTTGCACGTTGCTGACAGCCGAGGACAACGCCGAGAGTATTCTCCTGTCCCTTATCACGCTTAAAACGTCTGCACCTGTCCACTCATTCACCAAAATCTTCCATTCGCAGAGAAACGGACTGGATATAGAATATTTTACGAAATTTACGCGTCTATTCGGTGGATAGCGGAAATATTTTTCTTTCAGCGCCTCCAGACGTGTGAGAGCTTCTCGATCGTACTGTGGCGTGTCAGGATGGTTGATTTCCGGTGAATTGAGCGACAGACTTTCGAATAGAGCCGTGTTACACTCTCGCAGGCCTCCGGGTCGAGCACATCTGTGCACAAAACTCAACCAGAATGACAGCGCCCATCCAGCTGGCAAAATCACGTCAATTCCCGATGCAAAACCTGCAATTAAAAGTTTCATTGAAAAAAACAAATGTTAATCAAGAGTCAAAACAATTCTTACCATCACTTTTGTTGGTTTCATTCGATCCCGGACGCTGAATTAAAATAATTGGAACTTTTGTCATGATGTGTTCACTAAAACCCACATCATTCTCAACACCCGGGACAAGATTGTTACTTCGAAGTTTATTAATCTTGTGAGTCGGTTTGTGACTCTTTTTAGCATCTTCCCTCGCTCTGGCATTCCACAGAGGGCTCTGACTCGCCAAAGGCACCATTTTATGTAGAATACTAGATTTCATCGAGTTCAAACACGCTTTCGTGCGCTTTGGAGGCAGGAAAAATCGTGGATCAAGCACAGTGAGAGCTAAAACACCATTTCGAGGTAGTTGACTAGGAGAATTGAGGGTTTGAACTGCTTCAAACATGTCTCGTTGCGCCGTAAATGATTGGAGATTGTCTGAATTGTTAAACCAAGTGTCATACCAATTTGTTTCAACATCCTGGTCCATCAAGTCGTCGTCCAAATTCTCCTGGGGTTGTTTAGGTTCGCAGGAAGCCGGCAAACGAAGTGCACTCGTGATTACAGCGATCGTCAGAGGCCCCAGCAGGCGAAATCTATTTAAACACTCGTCCAACAGGTGCATCTCACAGCCCGAGTCATTTCGGTACGATTTAGAGCTCACCGAGGCCTCAAATGTTGAAGGTACGAGTGAAAAAGTGGCTTTCAGCTCGTCGAGAATGTCACTGGCGGTGGCAGGGTGAAGCCACAACCAAAGTGTCTTCAATTCCGTGGTGTTTGGTCTCCACATGAAGGTCAAAGTGCCCAGAGGCCCTCCATTGTGCTTGTAGAATGTCAGGGAACCCTCTCTGCTGCCATCCAAGTAGATTTTTGCGCCGAATGACAGCTCATTTTTGCTGTGATTCTTCAGCTTGTCTATTAAAATTGTACTTGGGCCACTGAGTTCCACGCACCTGTAGTAAGAGATGTCTTGGATCATGCAGTGATCTTTAACCGCTCTGTAGCATGCCCTGTATCCTCGGTCGTTGGAAAAATGTGCGAGACGGTAACCCCATTTTTCTGTCATGTGAAATCGCTTTGCATGCCATATGTGGGTTTCTAGCCAGATTTTTGCCCTCTTTCGCCGATTGTACTCTTGCAACAGATTTCTGGGACGTCGTCTGTATCTTCGAGATGGACGTTTTTTTATCGGTGGTGCTCCTGATTTATTCATTTGCTCCAGATGACCCTGTCGCAATTTTCTTGGCAGTCGTTTGGCATTATGCGACATAACACGGCGTCGCATATGAACCGGGAGCTTCTGGAAAACCAGCTTTTTCTGCTCGGGATTTTCTGTGAAAAGGTGGAAGTTTGTTTTAGTTAACAATTGTGGAAATGTGTAGGGAAAACGAGTAATGTTTTTAACCTACTAAGGGAGTGAGATATTGCTGCTATTTCGTTAGCTCGTGCACCGATAAATTGATGGATCCCGACAGATCGAGGGAGACTTACGGCACCGCCAAGATGTGCGTCAAATTGAGGCTTATCCATGCTGATTGTTTATTGCAGCTAATTTTTTAATCGTATCGTAAAACTTTGAAGCAGGCACTAAAATGTTTGTTGCGCCGTGGCTCTAGCTATTTAAGTATACGCCGCGATTTTTGTATTGTGATATATATATGTGTTTGTCAAAGCGCGTACATATATTTTTCAGTAGTAATTAAGTATGTACATATTGCAAAGTATAGTATTTTTGACAATTTATGATACATATGTTAATTAATTTCCTAGCCGACAAACTGTAAAACTGTTCTAAATCACCTTATATATTAGTTAAAAGATGAAATATATAATTATCAGTGAAATAAATGTTAAAATTAAGAATTTTATTCCTTTTTGGTTTTTGGAAATTCAATATATGAAACTTTTTGCCCCTCAATCCAGAAATTCATCAAAATTATCTTCATAACCTAAAATTGTTTTTTTTTTTTTTTGTAAAAGGATATTTTGCCAGCGGCGACTCAATTCGCTTCGCTTAGCTGGTTTTTTTCTTTAGATCTTGTATAGCTTTTCGTAGATCATGTTGATTGATTTTTTTATCGTTCGACATGATTCAATTTAGATGATATTGCACTCTTCACGATTGTTGTCTTACACTTGACGACGAATGTTATGAAAAAATTCTCCATACACATTATATATATAACTAGGGAGGAAAAAGGGGCACGCGCGCTGCGCGCGCGCCTACATTCTGATACTATTACAATTAAATCTCGCGCGTTTCAGTTTAGTCTACTTTTTAAATTACGCGCCCTTCCGCAACCAATGAATTTCATGGCTTCACTTTCAAGGTTTAGGTCGTAATTCGATCTTTTGTGTCACCTCTCTTTTTTATAATAGGATGTCAAACAAATCATGGCGCATGATGATGGCTCATAAAAATAATCTTATAAAATTTATACAAATTGAAAACGTAAGTCTACAGATAAAGTTTTGAAAAAAAACATAAATCACAGGTCATAAGAATTTTAATTTTTTTTTTTTGAAACAAATAAAAATACATAAAAATTGTTATGTATGTTCAAGTGGCCAAAAAAATCGATATTTTTGTTTTTCGGGTCTCGTATAAAAAAAAAACATGGTTTATCGTATTCTGAGAACCCTCTAAAAATTGGCTTCGATACAAGTATTTTTGATCAAGGCCGTAATGAAGAAGGCTATTTCGTTGGTGCACGAGCCGAATTCACTCGTTAGGTAGCCTCCTTCACGGCCTCGGTCCAAACAATATTTTCTGACGCTTTCGCGAGGGAAGTGGCCGCCCATTTCTATATAGCCTTTGCTATAGAGGCATGATGTGGCTTATTATCTTTTGTCACTGGCATTCTAGTTTGGCAGCGAAATACAATTATATGCGCCCTCGGGTTTAAATTTTCACGTCACGCCCAGAGGCCAAGGCTGGGTCGGAAAGAGTAATAAACCAAACTTGTTTAATGGATAAAATGAGAGACAAATAGACAAGGATTATTGGGCCTGACTGACAAACTCTTTATTAGTGCATGCGTGAATGGAGGTAACCGGTAACGCACAAATTACACTGAGCACACAGAGACAATCGGCCGCTGGCGTGGTGGGTGGTACTAGAGGCTGCTCGCAGTCTTGCCATCTCACACCCGACAGTCACTCTAGCATACGAAAACTCCCTGGTTTACAAAAAAGAATCCAATTCAATAGACCGATGGATGCACGTCGATGCTTCGTCGTATACGGACTGTTCTCCATAGCAAATTGACGTTTTATTACAGCATTCATCGCCACCTTCGATGCACTGAAATTTTAATATAATTTATTTACTTAGAACTCGATTTTTCATTATAATAACTAGAGTCGATTTTTCATATAATTCATACCTCTTGATCATCTTCTACACATTTTCTTGCTTTGTCGCTGGGCATCGTTACGACCGCGAAAAAAATGTTCATCATCAGTACCAGTAAAAAAATGCGATGTGTGGTGTGCATATTGCGCTAATGAAAAATTATTACAAACTGAAAATTATTTGAAGTATAGCTCACGTAATATCATCACATTTTTTCAACTTACATTTACAATTTTCCACAATTCGATTGAAAGCTGTTTTGTCCGAACGCCGTACAGTTGTCGGTAGACTGATGCCTGGGAAGCTTCTTCTTCCGTTGGATATAAAAACAAGTTTGAGGCCCCGCCTATTCGTGAGATGTTTTGCAGGGAAAAGTTCCTTCGCCTAAAAATGCCACGCGTTATGTTATAACTTTTCTAAACACGCGTAATAAACGGTGCGCTGTCAACGACCAATACACGCCCAATTATTATCTGCTTACATTAATAGAAATTGTTCTGTATTGCTTGTTGATCGTCATCAGCAAAGCGCCGTTTATTACGCGTGTTTCGTATATAGTTTATATCAGGTCACCTTATTGAGGGTTCATATTTAATGATTTATGATGAACGT
>MVJL01003560.1:0-35732 GCA_002156465.1 Macrocentrus cingulum
AAGAAATTGCTAGGTACAAATTACGTTGGTAGAAATTAGTCTGGTAGAAATGAGTATTTGGTAAAAACTCGCCGGGCCCCTTTGTCTGAACGCCGTCTGAACTTGTTTTATATACAAAATACATCCGCATACAAACATACGCATTCGCATACATATAAATGTGTCGCACATATACTCGGTAGAAAGTCTGAACTTGTTTTATATACAAAATACATCCGCATACAAACATACGCATTCGCATACATATAAATGTGTCGCACATATACTCGGTAGAAATGCGCGCGAAACTGCTCTGTCTGCAAAGTGCTGCTGCTGTGGTCGATTGCTGTACTAATAACCATTCAATATATTTTCATAGGTGAAAATTTTCCATTAATATTCTGATAGTTCAATAAATAAGCGAGATAATGAAAATGTTATGAGAATTAAAGGATAGAAAATTCAATTCTCTATAAAAAATAAAAAATAATTTTTTACTATATTTTCATTTATTTCTATGATTTTTGGAAAAATGTGAATTAAAAAAAAAAAATTTTTTTTAATCGGTATAATTTCTATAGAATTACAGGTGATACAAAAAAAAATTATTAAACATTTTTTGTCGTAAATTTAATCATCAATTATTTAACAATTACAATATTTTTTATTATTTTGATTTTTTACAAAGTTATCGTTAAAAAACTCAAAAAAATCACAACAGAAAATGATTCCCAAGGAATATATATATTTCCTTAGAAAATTTTGCCAAAATTATAAAAAAAAAAAAATAAAATAATAAAAATTAAACTTATTTTTTAGTATACCTCCCAATTATATTTAAAAAAATTGACAATAAACGGTTGATTAAACATCATATCATCATCAAAATTTATTCCAATTTCTCCAAAATCCATATTAAGAATAGTATCATTTATTGACGCTATAAATAAATAAAGTCCTAAATTTTTATATGTTCCATTTTGCCAATTTTGAATAATTGAAGTAACATCAACAAAATCCATCCAGCCAATAAATGAATTTTCAATGATTACAAATTTGTCAATTTGACGGGCGGTAATGTCCTCGGTTTTGTCTTTAATTATCACGTCAAATACAATTTTTAGTGGATAAAGTTTTAAACATTTTGATGATTTGTGGAGTTTTAAATGCGCAGATACCAATTTTTTATTCAAGTATGTTCGTGGATCACTGAAGAAAAGCCATTGGGCTGATTTTTCGTTGCTCTCAATACTGTCAATTTCTTTTATTTTGCTGCAAATGATGTCACTGCTTTCGTGGATAAGACTAATTTCACTTATACTTGAATTAAATTCATCGGCCACATCTTTTTTAAAGCTACTATTTGGGCTAGCTGGATTATTTCTTCTTTCCATAACCATCATTTGATACCTCAAATATGCATGAGCTTCATTTACTATTTTTTCCCTGTTGACTATTTTTCATTTTTTCTCCAATAGAGCTCTCATTTGCAGAGATACACAGAATTATTAATGGAAAATATATCGTGTTGAATAGAACAATTCGTTTTAATATGTTCATAATGACGATATGATTTTTTTATTGTTGTTTGTATTGTTTGAAATATTGTACTGGCTGAATTTCTTGTATGACATGAGACTTTTATACACTGGAAAAGATATAAAAATTCATTTGATAGAGACCAAATGATTGTAAAAAAATGGCATCGCTCCGGAAACTTGGTTTATTTCGATGATCAAATGAAAAAAGTAATTATTTTTACGAATTTGGACCTAAAAATAGAATTTTTCATTTGTGGTAGAGATATATGAAATTGTTTTCAAGCTGAGTGTTTTTTTAGAAGCTTCGAAAATTGATTTATATATCAAGAAGGCGTATAAATAGGATGTTTTTTCATTATTTTTTTTTCGTTAACGCTATCGTTATTTGAAAATAAGTGAAAAAACGGAAAATATAGTATTCAAGTGATATAAATGAGGATTTAAAATCCCTATAAAAAATGTAGAATAAATTGTTATTTTATTTTGCTTTGTTTTCGAGATATTTTGAAAAATAAGAATTTTCAAAAATTACAAATTTCTCAAAAACTTTTGAAAATACAAAAAAATTTATTCTACATTTTTTATAGAAAATTAAATTTTTAATATTTTATCATAAATAATATTTTTTGATATTTTACGTATTTATCGAATTATCGCAGAAAATTATAAAAAGGTACGAAAATTAAAAAAATCGAAAAGGCTCTTATAATATCTTTTCGAAAATTTGGTGAAAAAATTACGATGAATCACATTCAATATTTCAGTCTTTCTATCTCTTGGGTACCTCTAATCGAATGATTTAATACAAAAATCAATTATTTATCAAACAGGGATGGATTTTATAGCCAGATTCGGATTTTTTTTAAAACGCAATATTTCTTCGGCGGTATTTATATCTCGAAATGCAATAAAAATAGCGCTGGACTTGGAAAAGTGATAGAGTTTTATTGGTTAATATTATTTTATGGTTTTTTTTGTTTTTTAATTTTGAATCGAAAGTTTTCTGTTTGTTTTTTTATTTTACGGAAAATTTTTACACTTCTATAACCTTTATCCGGTAATAATGATCTGGTGTTTTTATGCTAAAAATTTAATAGAAAAAGGATTTTTAATTAATAATTAATTTTTTATTCGAATAAATACTCTCAGACTATAAAAAATTGCAAATTTTTTACTTTTTTTGGAAAAAAAATTTTTTTTTCAAGAACGGCAAATATTTATTGTTAAAATAAAAAATAATTTGCATTTATGACAAATTTATTCACTGGTCGGGATAACAAAGAAAATTAGTAAAAATAGTAAAAACTATTTGCTAATTGCATAAGAAAAAAAAACTAAAGTGATTAAGCAGTTGGATATCTTGGATTTTTTTTACAGCTCGAAAATATTTATTCCTAAATTGGTTTTTGTAAAAAAAAATTTTTTTTACTGCGCATCAGTTATTGTTCTATAGGAATTACTGTGCTTATGCGTATATGCGTGTTTTTTTTTTTTCAATTTTCCGATAGCGTTTTAGAGTTTCTTGATAAAGTTATCAATACACTAAATTGATGCTAGATGAAAAAAACAATTCTATAAAATTTTTATATTTTTTCCCCAAGGACTTCTCTGAAACATAAAAAAAAAAAACATAAAAAAAAATAAAATCATTAAAATTAAAAGTAAAAATAAAGTAAAAAATATAAATCCTTTTTTATCACAATCTATAAACTTATAATTTAATTAAAAACAAATTATTTTAGAAAAAAATTAATTACTGATATGATATTATTAACTAAAATGGCTTTAGGATATCCAAAAACACTTTATACTTAAATTAGAATTTTTAAAGACAGAAAAATTGTTATTTAGTTTATCTCAGTGGATGATATCCTCTAAAAATACGGGTTTGCTGTATTTTATGAGGGTTTACTCGTTATCCAAGAAATTTTTGCAAATAAAGTATCTTTAATGATTTTCCGGATAAAATAAATAAATTTTCTCGAGTTCATAAGCTAGAATGACCCTTCCTTAAATGAAAAAATATTCTTTCCAAATATTTCATCATGTTGTAACGTGACACACACTATATTAATAAATAAAAAAAAAACGCCTCGAGTGACTGAAAAAACCCCGAAGGTCTCGATAAAACACCTGAAAACAAAAAATATTATATTTTTTTTATATTTTACTTAACAAACTTGTGTTTATCCATCGATAAGCTTGGGATTTCTTCAATTGTAAAATAATTTTTTACTTTGTAACGAAAATCACGACACTAGTAATAAATAAAAAATGCCTCGAGCAACAGAAAACCCCGAAGAACAAAAAATACTTGATAAGATAAAAAAAAAAACGTATTTTTTTATATTTTACAGCAAATGTGTGTTATTCCCCTGATGAGCAGATAGGATTCCCCCAATTGCAAAATCTTTGATTATAAATCTAAAAAAAAAAAAATCTAAAAGACACGTACAAACACTTTGGGCATCGTATATATAAGTCGCGGGTTACGCTACAAAGCTTCACAGTAAATCCCAACTGAGAACCCTGCGCGGACTGACTGTCAACAGGGGCCAAATTTATTTTCAAAACGATAAAATCACCAAAAAATCACGCAGAAACATAACTGACCGCTATGAAGTTCATTTTGCTTCTCCTAATAGTCAGTTTGATGATACTAAACTTCAGTATCACAGCCTCCGTCGCGAATCCAGTACCAGGTAAAATTTTTATCACCTTTTTTTCAGGAAGTTCATATTTTTTCAGGAAATTCATATTTTTTCCAGATGAATCGACCCCAAAAATCGGACAATTTGTCAGCAATGATTCGACGAAGTTTAATCCCGATGTCAGAGGTAAGTTTTTTTTTTTGCATTTCTAACCAACATCCATTTTATACTAAAGGTTTAATTGGATTTTTTTTTTCCAAAGCTGCAGAATTTTTGAGAGGCATGAATTTGACTGTAAAACCATGTGACAATTTTTACGAATTTGTTTGTGGAAACTACATGACATCAGATGAATCTAGACAATCATCTATATTTATAGATCAAGTGTCTAGCGACCTAGAGAATATTCTAGCAGAAGTCAATCCCCCAGGTGAACTCCAGGCGTTTAAAAACGTGAGGAATTTTTACCAAGCCTGCATGAATTCAGGTGAGTTATTGTAAATTTTTTATTACAAGCGACTGATGATCATTTTTTTGCAGTTGAACCAGCCGGGGAGAATGACTTGCATACCCTGAAGGAGATTTTGAGTGAACTCGGCGGCTGGCCCATGCTTGAAGGCAGCAATTGGAGGGAGGATGAGTTCAACTGGTCCAGCTTCATTGTCAAGCTTAGTGCTATCAAGTCCAACGTCTTCTTTTACTTCTCGTGTTGGACATCTCATAGCTGCATGGTAAGTTATTCAATTACTGAAGTGTGTATCATAGGAAAAAATGTGTATACAAAACCGACTGAAGTAAGATTTTAAATGACTTTTCATTTAAAATCAAGGAATATGCCCTAAAAGTACAAATTTATGCGAGCGAAAATGGTTTTTCATAATCTGATTGGCTCTTGAAGAAAACGTCTGTCTGGAAAGCCAATCAGATTATTAAAAACTATTTTCGCTCGGTGAATTTCGCTCGCATGAATTTGTACCTTCAGTTTAATGAATGTAATAATAAATACGATGTAATCACCGAAAATACACCCAAAAAATTAGTGTATTAATTTGTAAATTGTTTACATGGTGTTATTACCGTAAATTCATCCAATTTATTGGTATAGTTTCGGTATAATTGCAGTATTTTTAAAACCGCTAGTGTATAGGGATAGTCCATCTGAAATTAATTTAGTAATAGAATTTAAAATTTGAATATAAAATTGAGGAATACCAATCGAAAATTTTAGAGATATCAACGTAAAGATTTAGTACTAACTTACTCAAATTCAAAATTTAGTATAATGAAATTAAAAAATTCTACTTCTGTGCTCATTTAATTAATTGCTTATTTAAATATTCAATATACTGGGGATATAACAGCAATTTTTTTTGTGATGACCAAAACGACTATAGTAACGCGGTATATTAAATGCAACGCGGTATAGATGGTAACTTATAGTATTTTCATAGTAGGTTCAAAACCACAAGGGATATATGGAAAAATAGTACATTGTTCACCAAGGGAGGAAAAGAGGTCATTTCGACCGTGAAAAGTTTACTTGAAATTCACGGTCAAAATAACCTCTTTTGCATCCCGAGGTAAATACTATTTTTCATCGTAGCGGGAGAAAAAAGGGTTTTTTGTCCCTCCTGCTCAAAAAGTGACCCATTTTGTACCCCATTTGAGGGCGTGAAGTGGCTCATTTTGTCCCTGACTTTTTAGCCCTCTTTTCAGGGCTAAAAAGTAAGTACCAAAAAAAAAAGCCACTTCACGCCTAACAAAAGGCGTCCAAAATGGGCCACTTTTCTCGCAGCGGGACTCGTGCAGCAATACCCGGTACAAAATAGCCTACTTGAGTCTCTTAGTACACAATATACTATTTGCTCCCGCTACGACGAAAAATAGTATGTTTACCTCTTTTGCTCCCTTGGTGAACAGTGTAGACTTTAATAAGGGCCCTCGAGCGCTAAAAAAAAATTGTCGAAAAAGCGTAAATACTTTGCGCTCATGATATAGCTTCTATCATCTCTCAACTACGAGATGAAGTATAGTTTGAAGAGGTTTTATCAGTTATAGTGGAAAATATAATTAAATAAATTTTTTAAGTGGCATGCAATTCGGAATACTTTAAAATTAGCTTCAAGAAATTGAAATAATTCGATATAAGTTGGCATAGATCGTAAATTACCTATTTATTAATTTTTTTCCACTGTAAAAAATGGACTCCTGTCAAAATATGTCACATAAAAAATTTATTTATTAATATTTTTCATTGCAACTAATAAAACCTCTCCAAACTGCGTCATCACCTATAGATAAGACATGATAAAAATCATATTATCTATCCGGATTATTTATCGAGGATTTATAAAGCAAAATTCTCATACATTTTCCGACACTTTTTTTTTTTAGTGCTCGAGGACCCTTAGCAAACTTTAAATACTGATTATACAACTGCCATCTTAAATTCTCCATTTAACTAGAAATTTCTACTTAACTCAACAAAACGCCTTTGAAAAAATGTTAATACTGTTTTTTTTTAGCTCAAACCATCCATAAGCATATTTATGCACGATCAATTAACAGACAAAATCCATGATCCAACTGTCAATGTTTACTTCCAACGCGTTGAAACTTACTTTTCCAAGATGGGTGGTGATCCTGAAACAATTCGTCCCGAATTTTTCGAAGAGATTTTCCACTTCGACGCGGCAATGTTTGAGGTAATTCAGCAAATTATTCAAACAAATTATAAAATTATTTATATGTGCAAGATTTAATTTTTTTATTTCACAGTTATTTCAGAGTTTACGCGACGATTCAACTACAACGGCATATCCGATAATGTATTTGACTTCCAAATCACAATATAAAATGTCATTAGATGATCTAATTACCAAATATCCAGAAATTCAGTTTCTTGATCTCACAGCTGCACAGATATATTCCAAATCGCATCAAATTGCCGTTCGTGGCAATGGCTCTGTTCAATCTATTCCCGGTTTTATCGATAAATTGATTAAATTAATCAATCAAACACCGAAGAGAACGCTGGCAAACTATGCATTGATTCGTTTGATCGCGAGTAAAACTGGATCTTCTTATGCTAAAATCATTCCTGAGAAAACTAGTTACTTTACCGATTTAGGATTAAATGCCTGTCTTCATTTTATTGACATCACATTACCTCTGGCTAAAGATGCTCTTTATGTGAAAAAATATTTCTCAAGTCATGATAAAAATAAAATGAATCAACTTATATCTGACATCAAGGATCAAACGAAGAAACAGCTAGAAAAGGTTAGAACTCTGTTTCAATTAATTCACCAAAAATCGTTACCATTCACAGTTTATTTTTTTTCTTTTTTTCCAGATTGATTCCCTGGATGGTGAAATAATTCAAATTATGCGGGAGGCAATTGAAGAAATAGAGGTTTCGTTTGGATACCCGGATGAAATCTTTGATTATGAGCAAATTCAGAAATTCTACGATGGCCTGGTCATTCCAGAGAATGATTTTCTCCAAGGCTACTATGAATTTTATTTGTACAAGTTGCGTTCGTTTAAGAAATCATCGAGTCTTGATATCTACAAAAATTGGTTGAATTATACAACCCTTATGAATCCATTGAAGAATTCAAGGTGGTCAGACGACATCCGTAAGTAGAAAATATTTTTGTTGTTGTTTTTTTGAGTTTATCAAAAAATAGAAAAAAGGTAAAACCATTTTTATTTAAACGGTATTTAACTTACAAAAAGTAAATAATGTACTAAAAGATAGGATAGAAAATATCACAAATTTGAAACATGCTTAAACATAAAAAATTTCAAATTCAATTTTTTATTATGTTTGTGCATGCCTCAAAATTTCTATCTTAATAATTAATATTTCCTATCTTTTCGTCGATTATTTGTTTTTTTTTTTAGATAAAACCGTTTAGATACAAGAAATTTTTATTTTTAATATTTTAGTTTTTTAAAATAATAATACTTTCATTAAGTTGTGTATGGCAAGTGCATTAAAAGACGGCAATTTTTTGACAGCGTACAAGTTTGTCACGAGCCAGGACAACATTCGCAGTTTGAAGGTTGTCCACGAGCCGAAAGTGAGTGTTAGAGTCACCCTGGCCAAAGAGTGGTTCTCGGGTATATCTTCGGCCACTCATAAGAATATACGCTTCGGCTACATTCGGCTTATGGAATCCTAAAACCACTCTTTCGCCAGGATGGTCATACAATCAAATGAGTCGTTGCGAATTTCTTCCTGGAGAGTGCAAACTTTACGCTGTCAATATTGCCGCCATTGTGCACGTGTAGTATGCCACATACCATATTTTTTGCAACAAATGTCAATAATGCTCGATTTTTTCACTCTGGTGCCACCATTAAGTAACCTAATTTTTAAAACAGCTGATATTAGTGTCTAAAGAGTCCGCAGTATCCGTGAAAAAATAGGGCTTTTTACGCACTAGTGAGATAAAGACGCAATTTAGGCACATATGTCAGCAGTGAAAAAATCGGCCACTTTATAGCGGTTCAAGAGTAAAAAAAAAGGAGCCTTATAGGCATGTGTTGCAAAATAGTTCATTGTGGACCTAGGAGGAGAAAAGTAGGTCTTTTAACGTCGATCGTGATGTTCATGACAACGTGCGAGACGGAAAAAAACCCACCTTCTAAGGTGCACACGGTACTTTATACGCGAAACCCATTTTTTTCGAACTTTGCTTCTACTTTCTATTTTTGAAAATTCACCCTAACTTCAATTGAATTCGTTTTAAATTTCTATTGCGGTAATACTAATTTCATACACAGTAAAAAAAAAACCCCAAATTGTCAAAAACATCCCGAAATTTGGACAAAAAAACATATGAGGCTACTTTTAATGCCTAGGCACTATAAATATATCGTTTTAGTTTCTGAAAACAGACTCTAAAAGCGAGAAAAACATAAATGCGGCGTATAAAAAATTTTTTACTTTTATTTTAAATTTAATTTCCGTCCTTTTTTCAATGCTACAGGTGTGCCTGCTGGTTTTTTGCACGGTAGTTTCTTCCACTCGAACCAACCTAATTACCTGAACTACGCTGGTGCAGGTGAATATATTGGGACAACTCTGGGAATCATATCATCGAATGCTGTCAAAGATATAAAAGAGTTGCTGAAACAAAAATTGGATAAATTATACTGCAAACAATTTCATACGCGACAAATCCTTTTCCATGAAGAATCAGACAATAGAGCTTCATATTATTCTTTACTGGATGAATACTTTGAACAGTTAGGAATGAATATTGCTTACTCGGCGTACAAAAATTGGCTTGGTAGAAGTAAAATAGAAGAACCAAAACTGCCTGCAATGAATTATACTTCTGAACAGATGTTTTGGATAAATTTAATGCATCAGAAATGTTCAAAATATTCCTCGAAATCATGGAAATTTTATATAAATGATTTAGTAAATGTGATGGACTCGAGTGGTTTTCGCGAGGCCTTCGGTTGTCCTAATCTATTGGAAAATCCAATTTGCCCTGCATTTTTATACATTGGTAATTAATTTATCCAGAAATATGTATAAAAATGAATGAATAATCGATTATGAATGAAAAAAAAATTAATTTTTGGTGGTGGTTATAAAATTTTTCAATATTAAATAAATATTATACTTCAAGAATATTTCATTATCTTGACATACCAGTAATAAATAAAAATTAACACTTAAAAAAATGATAATAAAAATTATTCAACATTTCAAAAACATAGTTTTGTGAAATTATTTTAACTGATGACCGTTTCTTTTAAAAATCTATTAAAACCATCAATTTTTATATAGTTTTATTTACGTTTTATTTCTAACTATTTACATATTCTCATCATCGTTGAATTTTACTGTACACACACACAGAAGAAATTCCGTGCATAGTCGTGTGTACGAAAAATTCTATAATTAATAATATTATCAATCAAATTTGTAAATTCAAGGTGGAAACAAATGTCAATCGGCACAGCGTGTACGTATTACTCAACATCATATCATGCAAGAGTTTTTTTTTTTACCGAGACGTGTAAAAAATCTAAATGCCCACACATTCACCTTTACTTTTTTTCGTCAGTTGTAACTTATAAATAGGAAGCTGCTCTTGCTTTAATGAACTCTATAATATACCATGTTTTAATCCGTTTTTAACTCATATATCTGTATTATGGAACTTTACCCTCGTTTGTGTGCTCTATTATAAAGAAATACCTTGTTTTTTTTTTTTTCTTCGTTTGTTTTAAAAGATTAAGGGTGAGCAAATAACTAAAATATTTGCGCCAACTATTTTTCTTCTCTAGTCATGGACTTGTGTGTTTTGATATACACAATAATGGCTAATGACATTTTATCAGTTACATATCTCGAATATACTCTTTACCTATATTTATATTTTATATATATAATAATAATTATAGTGCATCGGTGATAACTGTACAATGTAAAATATAATTCAATCTAGCTAACGACTCTCTAGACACGCCGAGCGTATTAACATACATGTTTTTATTACTTCAATTTTTTTTTCACATACTTTTTTATATTATATATCAATTCGATAGATTTTCCGGCACGTGGTATGTTGCTAATAATATAGAATATTCCATTTTGCTCAATATATATTAGTAATAATTACTATTTCCATATTTAGATTGATTTAAGAGTAGCATTTGCGTTTTTTTTTGTTCTTTGAAATTTTTTTTCTTTATAAATATCGCATCAAAGATAATTATAGTTTAATTACAAACATTAGTTGTTTAAGACATAGAAGGATATGCAGATATAGAGGTAGGGGCAGTGTGAACGATATGCGTATGTTTCTCTGGAGCTTTTTTTTTATAGTTTGCTATAAGCCACTGACACTATCGTTAAGACTGCCCTAAGTTTTTTTTAGCAATGTTAATAAGATAAAGACATTAAAGAATTTTGAAACGTACTAATATGTTAATAATATTTTTTTTTGTCAGTTGTTAAAAGCCGAAAAGGAACGCATTTTTTTTTATAACATGGGCACTTGCATGAATTTTTTTTTTCGCTATATGATTAGTTAATTGTCGATTTGAAATGTTGTTCAATACAGTAACAGATGTAAGAATGAAGTATAATATATATATATATATATATTTGTCGAAGATTTAACGATATTTTCTATAGCTTTTTTCTTGTTTTTTTTTCTTTTTCTAATAGTTTAAAATTAAATACACTTTCATTTAATAAATTCCTGGAAATAAAATTACTCATCCTTCATTTATCGCAAGTTTTTCTCCTATATATCTAGCTATTATCAACAATGACTTTGTAAAATCAAGGCTATATGCGTTCGTTTTTTTTTTTTTTCTTGGAAAACAAAATCATCCATCAATCGCCCACACAATAATTCCACGAGTTTTCTAAATCTGCCACCAAATCCATATAATAACAGACTTACACACATTATATCTATTATAAAACAACAATTTAATATTATAACTTTATCAATTGATCAATTATTGCTACTAAATCTCCACTATCGCGCTTTTATACGATAATATGTGTTGTACATACATTTATCATCATATGGAACATTATATTCACCATTTTGTTTTCACTTTCATAACTTTTTTTTTACGGTTATATGTATATAACTAAACGACAAAAATCTGGTAGATTTGACTTAATATTTGCATATTATACGTGGATGTATAAAAAAGATATCGAATGCTTTCAGCAGTAAAAAAATCTCAAGATAAGAAAAATTATTTTACACGTGTATAGCTCGCGTTGTACAGCATACAAGCTTAAATGTTACATTAAAATGCGCGCCATGTTTGGAAAAAACTAATAGTTTTTTTGTATTTAATTCAATTGGCAATTCTGTGTGTTTACATTTGATGTGTTGCGCATAAAAAAGCATTGTGCAATTCACAGATACTCATTTAAAAATGCAGATAAACAATTTTTTTTTTTGACCTGTATTGGGATTATTATATTAATTGATTTTATCATACACTCAAAACTCGTGCGTGGACCACTTTCAGCATAGTAACTGCTACACCCACAAAAAGAAAAAAACAAATCTCTTTGAGCGCAGAGAAAAATCGAAAATATAAAAAATTTCAAATTGAATTGATAATTTCCATTTGTTCATAAAAATTCATGAGACAAAAATATTACTTTTTTTCTCTGAAAATTTTTCATCACTTTTGAAAAGTGTTAAATAACGCATTTTAACACAATAATTCACTTATATAATTTAATTTAACCTCGATAAATTTTTTTCTTTCATTCTGACAATAAATGCATTTTTTTTTTTTTTTCAAAACAAAATTGCTCCTAATAAAATTTAATTACATAATAAATATTAAATATTATTACGCGTTTATGTGATTTAAAATTTTATAAATAAATACGCTGCAAAAAATCATTTGTATTGCACCCAACGCTGATATAATTATAATACCGTTTGCGCTTTTGTTTTTGTTTTTTTTTTTTTAATAATATTTCATACGGTTGTAACACAGTCAGTCTTGGCTCGTTTATTTAATTTTTTTACTTTATTTTACTTGATTTTTCGAGAGCTATAATGGACGGTAATGAGAGTAACATGCGGATAATTTACTAGCGCAGCCTATGAAATGTTCAATGCTGTTCTCGTCCATTACCAATTCATTATTTATTATATATTATAATATTTGATATCATCTAATTTGGAGATAAAAAAAATTGCAAAGGATATGCCATTTAATTATATCCTAAACGTACCACTCTTTAATATCTTTTAGCTCTCGTTTTTTTCCATTTTTACTTCCCCCTGCGCTCGCTTTTATCGTGCTATTGTACTGCTGTCCAGAGGCTGCGGCAGCACCAAGTAGTGCCGCATTGGGATCTTGACAAAAGTTCTTTGTTTCGTCAATTTTATAGTTGCCCTCTGGTCGGTTCTTAAACTTTAGAATCAGAAGAATAATTAAAACAATAGCTATGAGAGCTCCGGCAATTATCGAGATAATTAATGCAGCATTTTTCGCTGCATCCGACTGTATGCTCGGCACTTTCGGCACTTCCTTCGTCTTCGGAGGCGTTGGAATTGGTGGATAGGATTCCGGATGATAAATCGGTGGATCAGTCATGATTGAAGCTGTCGTCAGAGTTGTCACACTCGTACTAGACTGCGTCACGGTAGTTCTGTAACAAAATCACGAATAAATAATCACCCTGTCCGACTTTATCAAACTCAAATCATTCCAAAGTTATCCATTTTATAGTATATTGCATTACTAATGCCGAAAACTAATTGCGAATCATCTAAGCATATCTTAAATGAGTTTTAAGACGGTAAAAAAACGTTTTGAAGAAAAATTTCCTATAAATCATGTAGTTTTCATGATTTTTACAAGATTTTTTAGCAATAACTCGATAAATAACAAAAATAACAAAAAATACTATTACAGTTTAAATTCTCCACAAAAAATGTAAAATAACTTATTTTGATATTTCGTTTATTTTTTGAGAAATTTTGGATTTTAAAAAATTTATATTTTTCAAAATATCTCGAAATAAAAGCAAAATATCGTAAAAATTTATTCTACATTTTTTGTAGAAAATTAAATTTCCTATCATTTATCTTGAGTAGGATTTTTCATTATCTCGCTTATTTACCGAGTTATCAATAGAATAACGAAAAAAAAAATATATTTTAGTGATATTTTTGTGCGGCCATGAACTAACAAAACAGTTGGGTATTCAAGTATACATACGTAGACTGGGTGGTTTCAGTTTCAGTACTGGATACATTGATCTGCGTCGAGGTGGTGATGGTACCCTTGGTGATAGACGTCAGATCCGGTGATGTGTGCGTGCTGATATGGCTTGTAGGAGTTTCCCGTTGTGTTGTAAAAGTCACCGAGCTCGAGTCTGCAAGCAAGAGAAAACTAACTGTGAGCAGAACCCGAGTGCAACACTGATATTCGCCGACACTCGATCAATAATTAATTCGTTCGATCCACTGGAGAAATAATAAATGACTTATCATCAATATAATGGCTTTTAAAAATATCCGAAGATAATTGAAAGCATTTATAGACACCAAAGGACCTTTTTCTTGTCGTGCAGCTTCAAAGTCAGACCTCTATGAATGATTTAACTGTGACAAAGCCTCGCGGATATTGATTTTGTAAAAAAAAAAAAAAGTTGAATTAAGTATTTGGATCAATATCCGGCGTGTCACGGGCTATTCTACAGAGACGGAAAAATGTCAGGTGAGTTTATTGCACAAAAACGATGATTACGCACCGGTAGCCGATGTTATTATGACTCCCTCAGTAGTGCCAGGATCACCCGAGCCCTCCTCACAGTCCTCCTCGTCGTCGCACGACGGTCGAACCATATTTTCGTTGGTTTTAGGTTTCGCAGTTGGTGGTAATCGCGTTGGTGCTACGTAGACCGGTGTTATCAGGTCATCTGTAAACAAATATACTCACACGTAATAGTCGGATAATTACTGGTTATTAAGTATAATACACCGTGATTATGGCTAATTTGTAACATAAAAATAACGCGATGAATTATTACAATAAACCGATGGTCTTGTTTTAAACAATCGATATAGTAGCATAGAGAGAGCATGTATTAGGGTCGCACGTAACTCGTATAATCAAATTTTAAATCGTGGATATAGCCTGATGCAGTCACATAATGTAAACATTTGTTTCTAGATGGAGAGGCAGCGACTTAATTAACGTAATTGCATGCTTTGTTTAGAGAGGATCTAACGATTCGAAAAATATATTAAAAATTACTCAGAAGTTTCAGGTCTTTTCAATCAATTTTTTGCAATTTTAATCGTTTTTTGTTTTATTTTTTAACTATAACTCGATAAATAATGCAAAATATCATTAGAAATAAATGATATAGTATCTAAATATCTAAAAAAAAATGTTTAATACATTTTTTTATATCTCTTTTAATTTTTTAGATTCAATTTTCAAAATTTTTCGAAAATACGATAAAATATTAAAAAAATCTATTCTTCATTTTTTATAGCAAATTTAATTTCTAATCATTTGACTGCAATAATATTTTTCGTTATCTCGCTGAGTTACCGAGTTATTGCCAAAAAACAAAAAAAAATTACAAAAAGATTGGAAAAAAAAAAAATTTTTTTTTTCATCAAACATCACAAAACTCATTGTACAAGTTAATCAACCTTCTTTATACATTCACGATATGCTTTTATTGATTAATTCCCGTCTATTTAATTAATTTATATTTTTATAAATCAAAATTTTCGAGAAGTACGTTTTTTAATTAATTGTAATAATGGTACTTTGAATAATGTTGAAAAGTGGGGTAAGACAAAAAAATGTTGGTAAGCATCGCCGAAGCGATGGTGCCTTACCATTTATATGTGTTTCCGTCCTTGTCTAGGGGAGTGCTAAACGTCTCTCCTTTCATACAACACAACTAACCTCAACAACGCCGCGAGCTTATATACGAAACTATGCGTCGCTGCACCACTTGCGAGAGAAATTTAGTCACATTAATTTCACAAGCACGTAAAATAAAAGCACTTTTTTCTAATAATAAATCATGCCTGCAGTTGAATATACTCAAGCGCATTTTTATGACCATATTTCATGCCTGATAACACCAGAGAATGACCTATATCAATGATGCATATACTTGGCCATGTTAAATGACTAGATAAAACCGAGATAAAGTGAGTATTTAGATAGAATAAAGCGTTAGAAACTGCAATAACATTTAATTACCAGTATTTGGGTCATCAATGGGCGTGCAATCTTCGTCCTCGTCATCGCCAGCGCAGCCACTGCCAGCGCCCGAGTAAATGAGATCGTCTTTGCGAATTCCTGGCGATCCCGAGGCCGGAGTCTGGGTAATACAAATGTTTTTGTTAGATAGAGAGATGCTGTGAGCCACTTGACGTAGATTCTCTGCACTGGATGTTTGTCTACCTGTTGCATACGCTGCAGAGGAGATGTTCTGTCTATGAGACTGCCTGGCGGTAGTGCTTGAACATCACCTCTAATTGTAATTACAACCTTGTCCTGGCTGCCGGCCGCCAACTCGAGAATGCGAGCTCCATTCACGACGAGTCCGGAAATCACACCGAGGAACGGACGCTCCACACGGCCCTTGCTCTTGTTCCATCTACCGCCAACTTGAATCATCGACTGGCTGTCGAATACAGTCAGTTGATGGCCTAAAATGAGAAGACTATATTTTAGTTATTGCTCGCAAAAATTGCGCATTACCACTAAAGCCGGAAAATCATATAAATTATGTTTACTTGTAGATTTAGCATTTTTCACAATTTTTCGGTGATAACTCGGTAAATAAAGGCGATAATAAAAAATATGATTAGAATTAAAAAATAAAGCAAATAAATTTTCTACAAAAAATGTCAAATGAATTTTTTTGTATTTTTATTTGTTTTCGAAATATTGCCGGTTTTTGAAATTTTTTATTTTTCGAAATATCGTTAAAATCATGCAAAATATGAAGAAAACTTATTTTACAGTTTCTGTAGAAAATAAAATTATCTGTTTTTTATCATCCATAGCATTTTTCGTTATCTTTTGTTTATTTACTGACTTATCAATAAAATAAAATAATTATGAAAACTTCAAGATTTTTAAGTAGTGCCTGATGTAACATAGGTTATTCTACTTAAAAAACGTAGGAAGTAATTATAATGACACATTTATCCACAATCTTTAGATTTTTTAGGGAAGTTGTAGCGAAATGTGAAATATTTTAGAAATCGCTAAAAATCACGTTATCGATAGATATAATAATAAAAAAATCAACATTCTTCTGAAAAACCGTTATTTCAGAAGATAAATTATCAATTACAAGTACAAAAAAAAAAATCAAAGAGGTTGACAGGTGTAGTTTCGTCAATATTTTTGTTTAAATCATCGCAGTTTCATGGTTTTCCACGCTAAGTTAGGGCTAGAAAGGCGCAGGGTGCGAGATAAGGCCTGATGTGCGCACCGAATTCATTACAGTCGCAGCCGAAAAATTTGCCCGAGTGTCTACGCAACTAATACGGACGAGGAAGCTCGAGTTTAGACGGAGATTATGGCTGGGACTGTAGCGCTACAACTACCTTAATCCGCCCCTTTCGGCTCTAGCCGTGCAAGTAGTTGCAAATAAAAACAACAAACCAGGCGGATGATTCGACTGAACGTTGTAATCGTCAATCTGTAGAGTACTATTGGCCCCGCTGCGGGTGAATCTAATAACGTGATACTGATTATCATTGACCTTGACCCCAACTTCGCCGATCGGATGATCATTCGTGCCCATGTTATACACAGCAAACACATTTCCCTCCACCTGATAAATCACAAAATTATTCATTAAAATCTGACTCCAAGAATTTTTCGTTACAATTCTTACGATTTCTATTTCCAGATAGTCGTGGCTGACGGCCGATTCAATCCGCAGTAGTACTGCATCGTTAATTCCCGTCACAAATCCCAAGGCGATCGTGTCACTTTTCATAACCGGTCGGTCATCGTTCGGGAATGTGTACGTGATGAGTCCCCGCCCGGGGCCGAACTCGTAGGCGATGGCTTCTGTCAAATTTCATCGGATTAAATTTATTTTATCATTTTTCCCCGGCAAGTCACGTACCATCGTTGCAGGTCGGACCACTGAAGCCAGTCATGTCACAGTTGCAGGAGTAGCTATTGCGTTGCAGCACGCAAATTCCATGATTGGCGCAGATGTCGTGCGTACATTTCTTCCCGGCGTACATACTGGCAGAAGCCTCGCAGCCCGACTCAACGAGTGAACTCGTGACAATTGCGTCAGTCATGAGCTCGACACTCTCTCCGCTGAGGTCAAAGGACGCAAGGCAACCCTCGAATCCGTGACGGCTGATGATGTGCTTGGGTAGCTGTGTGTACTGAGTCTTTTCGACTCCACCTGTGGCAAATAGTGGTAATTAGATTTCTTAGAAATCTAATTATTGCAGCTGTGCCCATCGCGCGACTTTTAAAAACTTTTGGTATTTTCTGACTCAGTTCGTCAAACTGATTCAAAAAATATATACAGTCAAAATGTTTATATATCATTTCATTTTCATATCTATATGTTTTTTTAGTTCAAATTAATATCAATCTAAACGATTTATCAATGAAATTTTTTTTACTATTGCATTCGTTTTTGTAGAAAAAAATTTTATGAAAATATAATCATAAAGAAGAGAAAGACAATAACTAATGAGAAATCTACTTCCATTCCGGCTACCGAATGGCATTTTCTTAATTATGCATTAATCGAACGAAATTAATTAGAGAAATAAATTACCAATGTAGAGTATCCCGTCAAGATCGAGATTTTCATTGCTTCCGTGACTGACAACAGCCGTGACGTGATCGTCAACTGCCAGAGTGTGACGTTTTGGCGATGGCCGACCGATACTCACGGCATGCCATTTGTTATCATTCAATCGTGACTTTGATGTGTCTTTGATCCGGACTGGTCCATCGCCAAGATCGAAAATGTAGTGCACGTGACCGTCAATCAATTCCACGGCTACAAAGTCACGTTCTCTTCCGGCATTGAATAGAATTAATCCATTAGATTCCTTTGTTTTGAACTGGAAAATAAAATTCAGGTTAGTAGTTGAAAATTTACGTGAGTATTTTAGTTTTATGGGTATAGATTGATGGCAGCGGATGATTGATTTCGAAAATGTGTCTTGTTTGATTTTATAGCAATCAATAAGTGTGCACTTACAATCCGTGTGCTACACTCGTCAAAGTTTCATTTTTGCTATCTAGTTCATTGGCGTGTAGGGGAAAAATGGCCAAACAAAGTAGAAAACCTTTTTAAAAGGTTCTTTAGTGCTCTTGAGACGTCCTCGTATCTACTAATCTATGTCTGGATCGTTCTTGTGCATCTACCTCTCGAGAATAAAGCGACAAGTTCTCGTTTGACAGCGGAAAATTCGCAAGAGACGTTGAGTAATCAGATAAAAATATATGTTCGCTATTGACAATGACAGTAAGCGATGGCTTATCGATATAAATCACAATTGGTTTATTGTATTCATAAATTATTGTGACTTTTTGAAAAATAACCGCCAATATGTAACGGAAATGTAAAAACTTTGGTGATGATTCAAAATAGTGATAAAAAAATTGTTTTTTTTTTCCATATATCAATTATTCACAACGGAAATCAATTATTTAAATAAATATAAGAACATGTTATTTACAGGGTAATTAGATGATTATAAAAATCGTTAAATTTTTTCTGCTAAAATTTGTCAAGGCTGAACTCCAGGGAATATTAGTTATTTTCGTGATTTTTTTTTTTTTTTTAGTTTTTTGATAACAACTCCATAAATAAGCAAAATAACAAAAAATTTTATGGATTTAATTAATGAGGATAAAAACGTAGAATAAAGTTTTTTTTTTAACTCAGTTTTTGACGAAAAGTTGGATTTTTTGAAAATTCTTATTTTTCAAAATATTTTGTAAACAAAGCAAATTTTGATAAAAATTCATTCTACATTTTTTGTAGGAAATTAAATTTTTCGTCATTTAATTCTTATAACATTTTTTCTTATTTCGCATATTTACCGGGTTATTGAAACATTAATGAAAAAAAGCATATACTATATGCCGACTTTGTTTATTTTAATGGAAATTAAATTAAAATCAGAATTTAAATTTCTTTAAGATCGTTCGAAATTATCTGTGCCAACGTCATCACAACCCCTCGTTCATTTTCGGTGCAAAACGCGTGATTTTTCCATGCAAACGCCATCTTTTCCGATACAAACACGTGATTAAAAATCAATACTTTCGACCTGCACGACGACAGTTCTTCCCGAGCTGTCGTCGAATACTGGCGTGTCAAAAGCGCTTAGCGGGTTGAAATTTTTTTGAATTTTGCACACATTTCTTCAAATATGAATAGCCATGATAAAATGATTGAAAATTTAATTTTTCTATCGTTTAAAAGAAATTACCACAATTCATTGTCTATTATCTCATGTTAAAAATTTTCCACTTCAACTGCAATTTCGTTTCGTGCACAAGTGTCAAAGCAATACCTTTACTCAGAGTGCTTTGTACTTATTCAGTGAATTGATTAACCGTTGCTTGATGTATATAAAGTGTGCGTGTTCAGTGAGGTATGCAATTAATTATGATTTACTCAGAGTGCTTTGTACTTATTCAGTGAATTGATTAACCGTTGCTTGATGTATATAAAGTGTGCGTGTTCAGTGAGGTATGCAATTAATTATGCTTGAATAAAGGGAATTAAAATTACAAAGAGCTGATTAAAAACAAAAAAAAAAAACATTTTAGCGACTAACACCCGAGATGAAGGTTAAACAGGCACGGGTGAGTGACGTGAGGGTGGAGTACAGTGAATTGATTAACCGTTGCTTGATGTATATAAAGTGTGCGTGTTCAGTGAGGTATGCAATTAATTATGGTACTTATAGTATGCAATTAATTATGAAAAAACAATTTAGCGACTAACACCCGAGATGAAGGTTAAACAGGCACGGGTGAGTGACGTGAGGGTGGAGTACAATTTAGCGACTAACACCCGAGATGAAGGTTAAACAGGCACGGGTGAGTGACGTGAGGGTGGAGTACAGGGAGGATTTTAAAGTGAATTTAACTCATACCTGGAAATATATATTGGTTTCTACATATGCCTTGAGAACCGGAAGCCCGACGAACGTGTGCTTGGAAGTAAATGTGACTGGATGATGAACTGGGTGATTGCGTTTACCAAACTTTCCAGTTACTCTGATGAAGGGTGTGACACCTTGGTGCGAACTTTGATGACTTGCAGAACTTCGAGCAATTTCCAAATACGAATGACCATTGAACCAAAGCTGCTGGAGTTGTCCAATGAAATGCGGAGTTTCTTCATCGGTATGCAAGTAGCCGCCAACATAAAGAGTCCGAAATTCCAGAATTGCATCCTTGCCTAACTGAGTTTCAGCTGCAAAGCCCGAAAATTCACGTTATTCCCAGTTGTTTCAAGGAGTCAAACTATTAACAATCATTCATCTCTTTGTCTAGGAGCGTTTAAAGCATTTTCATCACCTCGTACTACTGGTTCGTTATCCACTTGAAACTTTAGGGTACTCGCTCGACGAGAGAACTTCAGGGTGTGCCACATATCGTCATTTAAACCCTGTCCGGATAGCAGAATCTGCAAGAATCAATATTCAAATTTAGTATCAGTAATCGCTCTCCCTCGAAATTTTACATAATTCACAAATAAAAATCCAATAAGTTTTTTATTTAATTCCAAATAAGTTCAATTTTTATCACCACAATAAATTGGAAAAAATTCAAAGTAGGACAAGACGCTGTGTCATTTATCATCTGAATTTTTTTTTTATATCTATCGCGTCTATGAGGTCGGAAATGGAGAAATCAATCAATACAACTGCTCGTGCAGAAAAATTACCCGTCAAATATTTCTCATCCGTTATGGGGTTATATCGAATTGGGATTTTAAAAAATCATTCAAGTTTTTCAACTTTTCAACGCGTTTTTCTCAAAATGGTGTTTTCAAAGTTGGTGACGACGATTTCTCAAAAACAGGTCAATCGATCGATCTGAAATTTTAACACAACCTTATCTCAGATATATTTCTCAGGTATTAATCGAAGGAATAAAATTTCCGATAATCATTTCTATTTTTGTAAAACAATTTTTTCACAAAATTTTTCGGTTGAAAATCTAAACTTTTTGTTTAAATAGTCGCCATTCCATTAAAAATTCGAATTTTGACTATTCCTTCGATTAATATGTAGATTTATCTATCCACTGAAAGAATTTGATCTATTTTTTAATTTTTGATAATCCAAACCAAAGATATCGTAATTATATCGTCAAAATTTTTTTTTTCCAAAGTGCGCTCGGAAGATCGTCTCTTCCTGGTGAAAATAATTTACAACTTATTACGCCATTTTCTACAAGTTTTAGCTATTTACTAATATTTTTTAGAACTTTTTAAAAGAAGTTTTTGTGATTCAAAAAGTTTTAAAAAGTTGTAGATTTTTGTAGAATATTCATTGCAACTTTCTATTGCATTTCGACAACTTTTAACGGTCTCATTCAGTAGTTTTCCATTTCTACAACTATACCTACAATTTTTTGATACAAAAGAAGAAATAGATTTTTTTTTTAATTCACAACATCGAGTATTACATATTTTTCGTTGAATTTTCAAGCAAAAATGTATTTTTCAATTGTTTTAAGAATACTTTTACTCGATATTTCAATAAATATTCTTTATAGTGCATACTACAATTTTTTAATAATTTTTAAAACTATCTACAAGATGTCCCAAACCACGGTTTTTCTCATAAAAAGTTGTAAAAATTTACAAGGCAAAGTAATTTATTGATTATGGTATTAAAAGTTGTTGAAAAATGTTATTACCAGGGCTGCAGGAGCACACCAGATCAATATTTTTATAAATTATTAGTGCCATATTATAAACTTGGACATGACAATATAAACAACAATACTCTTTGTTTTTGTAAAATAAAATACCTTTCCAGAAAAAATTTATAAAAAACGTCTTTTTTTAGCCTTGCAACTAGATATAACCTCTTTTGGTGACAGGATTGCCTAAATTTTCCGCAATTCATGCAATATCACGATGTACCAGCATCCCAGAGTGATGCCAAGTACTCGTGAAAACTCATTTTTAAGTCAGATAAATACTTGTGAGTATAATTTATAGAAGTGAAAATTACTTTAAAAAAAAGTTTTCCACTAATCAACGATGCCCGGGCCGTCCTTATATAATATTTCTTGCTTTTGTCTATAGAATTCCTGTATTGCCGTTTACAAGTTTCTGTATGCAGACCGAATATCTTTGGGCCGAGATGACGACGCTCGTTTCGCACGACGTGCCAACCAACGGGAATTGAAAGTTCTCCTCTTGTTTTGCACTCTTTCATCTATACACCTTCTCAAGAACCTCATTCTTTTGTCCACTCGGTCTCTCGTGAGTAAATTAATTCTATTCAAACTGCAGCCAGCAAAGAGTTTAAGCAGCTTTCGTTCGCAACGAAAACTCGCAAGATAAAATGCGCTTTTTATTCCATAAAATTCATAAATACCATTTATGATAAACAAAAAACATAAAGAAAAAAAAATACTTACGCGTTCCTTGCCACCAATGTGAATTCTCAATTTGGCAATGCCCTTTTCCAATGATATAACCAGTCGATCCGAGTTATTTTCAATACTCGTAGCCAAAAGTAAACCCTTGGGTTTCGTTGTTTTAAAGCGTATAGAAATATCTTCGGCCTGTGTGCGCGAATCCTCGGGCATTAGAGCTGTCATTTGTTGGCTGCCATTGAGATGTAGGGTCGATGCATCTGTCGAAATGTCAGGGAGTTAATTTGAGCTAAAAGCTACTCATTAAATTCGCGCACGATAAATGGACATTGATTAAATTGCAATTGAGCCGGTAGCTGATTGAAGTGATTCTGCAGCAAAGATACCTTTGCCGCATGTTGGTCCAGTGTAGAGAGTGGACGTGCAATCGCAGTGAAACCTGTTCCATCCCTCGATGCAGTGGCCTCCGTGCATGCAGGGTTGCGAGGCGCAGTGCGGGGAATGGGCATGACACGCTGGCCTCACTGACCCTGTAAAATACCAATTGTAATTTAATTTTATCAAAACCGCGTATTTGCCGTGCATACACTCACCAGAGTCCTGCTGCTGGGCATATCCCGCAATATCTACCGGTTGGCCGTTGATAACAAGGTCGCGCATGCAACCAACGTAGCCCTGGCGAAGAACTCCGGTCCACAGAACGGGTGGAACAGTCAGTGGGGCAAAAGGTACTCCCACGCCGCCAATGTGCAAAAGCCCGTCGAGCTCCAGATGCGTTGAATCTCCTGGAAAAAATTATTAAACGTAAAAATATTTGCGTTACTAAAACCAACCCGGGTGCATTATCATTTTTTCAAAAATTTGAAAAAAAAAAAAATCGAAAAGATGTAGCTTTTAAATGTTTGAATGAGATTAGAAGAAAAAAAAAATTTTTTCTGTTTTTTTCGTGATAATTCGGTAAATAAACAAAATAACGAAAAATATTACTAGAGTGAGATAATTGATAATTAAATTTTTCACAAAAAATGTAGAATGAAATTTTTTGTAATTTTAGTTGTTTTGCAGAAATTTTGAATTAAAAAATTTTTTTTTTCAAATATTTCGAAAACAATGCAAAATATCAAAAAAATTTATTCAACATTTTTTGTAGAAAATTTAGTTTTGGATTATTTAACTCTTATAATATTTTTCATTATCTCGCTTAATTATCGAGTTATCGTTAAAAAACCAAGAAAATCACAAAATCTACGAGACATGTATAGTTTAAATTTTAAATCATTCGTCTATCTAGTTTATAAAATAATGATATTTAAACTTGCGCTATACGATAGTTAAAAAAACTACATTTTTACTTTTAACTAATTTATCGTAAACGCCCTAGTATAAATTGTCCAAATACACAACATATTTTGATAAATTCTTCGAAAACCTATCAATTTCTCAGAAGAATGTATTTATTATTTACACAAATAAAACAACAAACTCTGACAAATTTTGAAATATTCTATCATATTTTGATACTTCATTTCTATCAGGGCGAAATAGACCAATAAAAAATAGATAGTGGAACAACTGTTTTGTTTTTTATCGTAGTGTAAGCATTTTAATTTTTCTATTTTTCAAAACCAATTTGCCGATTAACCAATTGATAAAAAAGTTTTCATAATATTATTATTGGATATGGCCAATAGGGTACTTTGATAAAAACTAAAAGTGTACTTCTAACTGATTTATTATCGGAGATAAGCACGAAAATCTAAATTTTTCATACTTTAAAATATCTATCGAAACCCCTTCATCTAAATCCTATACTCATCGGTAATAAAATTCGATTTTTAACAAACATCTTTTTCAGTATTTCTAACTTAAAACTAAAAAAAAAAATTACGCTACTATTGCGGTATTTTTCCAACTAACCAGGTGTATGAAAATCCTTGTTGTCGCCGTCGACCGTCACCCGGCCATTTCGATCAACCCGACGTAGCGCGACGTCGTGCCAAGTTCCATTATCAATCCGGCGCTGCGAGGCCCGGATTTTCAGATGTCCACTGCCCAGATTGATGTGCAGATAGAGGTGACCATCGAGAATCTCAAAGGCGAATAGATCCGGCTGTATAGCAAGAGCAAAACCATTTTTCCAAATAATAAAATCCAATGCAATCTGCTGCAAAATTTAATAATACGTACACGACTAGTCGCACCACTGCGACTGTACATGAGCAAACCGTTAGGTTCATTTGTTCTAATTTTAAACGATATGCTGCCAGATCCAACTGCTTTCCACGGTGGCAATACCTATAACCCAATGAAAATTAATGACAATACGAGTTAACGCCAATTGCTTCAATAAAATCTGACAAATTCGAGTTAGTACAATGCATTCAAATCATTTCCTGATAATTCCAATATCGACAGCCTTTTATAATCTTGCACATATAATACAATTTTAATTATTTATGATTCAATACCAACATATTTATCACCATTAAATTCTTCAATTACTCATGTATCAATGCTATTCTCAACAACTGGCCTATTTTCACAATTTCCCATGTTCTCTGCAGAGTTTGCAAATTATTCGCCGGCTTCTTAAGGGCATTCTCAGCATTCCAGTTGATTAATTAACGCTTTGAATTTCCTTCACCCTCATACTCAAATATCCGTTGTAAGGCGTTGACGACACGGTGAAATGCATTGACGTTCTCTTTGGCATGTCCATCATCGTGTATTGGCACAAAGTCTTTAGAGCAGTCATTCATCTTGACATTGCGCTGCATAGATGAGATTGAAATATGAGACCCACTGCAGCCGTAAGACTACTTTTATGAGTTGATTTCTGCTAGCCAAAGCCGCATCAGTTGGGTAACAGGCAATCTAACATATAATACTTGCTTGAACCTACTATAATACTTGCTCCCCGATTGCATCTTGACATTTGTACCATTCACGCGACTACGCGAGCGCTTCAAACTTCTTGATTGTTCGACTCACAAGTTGTGTGTGTGATGGTGAAAGCGTCGCGAGTTTGCGAAAGTATATAAACATCCGAAAGACACGTCATTGATGGCGTATTGTGATAAAAGGAAATTCTGTGTCTAATAGTCTAATAATAAGAGATATCGACCCGATATATTTAACGTTTCCTGAAAATATAAACAAGATCATGGGTATTAGAGTGGATCAAAAAACGGACTATTTTTTTTTCGGGTATTGTGTAAAAAAAACAAGGTTTATGATATTCTAAGCTTTTAAAAAAAATTCAGTTAGATACAAGCATTTTTAAAGGTCGCTCACGAATTTTGAAATTTGCGAAAAAAGATGAAAATGTGATTGTAAAAAATATTCTACGAAATAAAGAAAATAAATACACGTGAAAAAAAAGAAGAAAAAAAATTATTTACAATTACATTTTGACCTTTTTTGCAGATTTAAAAATTCGTAAGTGACCTTTAAAAGTGGTCGCAGATTCGACTCCTAGTCGGATTTTGAAATTTTTATCGGAAAAGTTTGACAATTTGCACATGCAATCTTTGACCTGTTCACATGAACTTATAGTGCAGCGCTAAACTCTAGGAACCCAAGAAAAATCGTACTTTCAACACATGTTCTAATATGGATAATTGAATTTTTTTGCCTTTTTGCTTGTATCAGATTGAATTTTTTTGAGGCCTCTTAAAACACGATAAACTGATTTTTTTTTTTTAATACGAGACAGAAAAAACAAAAATAGTTGGTTTTTTTCGGGCCACCCTAATGGGTATATGGCGTCATCATGCAAGCATATATATGTGCTGTTGTTGTATATTATTACTTCCTTTCCATGCATTTTGAGTGCTGGGTCTAAGATTGGACTGGACCACTTGCTATAGCTTGCAATATATAGCTCACATTCTGAAAAGATAACAAAAAAAACGTGAGTTGGTGAATAAGAGTAGTAGTATATTATATAATAAGAAAATTGGATAAGTAAAAATCTTGTAAAATGATAATTGTATATTAAACTTGACGGAAGATAGTGAATAAAATTGAGATAGAGAAATCCAATGATGTTCAGAGTAGAGAAAGAGATCTTTTCAAAGATTTATACTGATGAACGCGCGAATCCTTAGAGAGAAGAGGAGGTTTTTGATGGACGAGCAAAGCAGAAATGTATTCCCTATAGTAGTAATAGCGTGCAGTGCATCGTAGCGAAAATATATATAATATATATATGAGAAAAACTTGAGTTATTTATCCGATTGTTTTTTCTGGCGATAAAAAAAATGTGAATGGGCGGCTAAATATAATTGAAGAATTATTGTGACAATCCTAACCATTCGCTAGAGTGCAACGTATCTCAGGTTGTCGGACGATTCGGTCATGGATCGTACAATGTTATATATCGAAGTCGTGATAACATATTATATATAAATAATAAAAGATGCACGACCGATTCAGTAGTTGTGCTACGCATCAGTGAATATTGATATATAATAGAGGGGGTTAAAAGTGCTCAATCACGCATCTCTAAAAGCTAATTATCGCGTGACTTAGCCATATCAATGTGCGTGAAGGCGGCCTGGCGAATCAGCACACCATATTTATAGAGGGAGTAAGTGCTCATAGCTTACTCATTCACCGAAGAAACATATAAAGAACGTGCCTCTTTAATTCCCTCTCAGCTAATGGGTTACTGAGCTTACCAGATGAGATTCTGAGCTGGTGAACGTGACGGTAGCGCCGTGCAGACGCCTTGCACCCACTGTCGACACTGCCTTCTTTATTGACGCCGTCGATCCAATCGCGACCAGATCATTCAGGAGCGCACATATGACAACATTGATATATTCATTTAAAACATTTCATCATCACCAATTCCTACATTATTACTACAACTATTTATCAATTTTCTTTTACAAAAAAATCATTTTCCCTCTCCAATACAATATCCAGAAACACTAATCCAGATCAATTGTTTGGGATAAACACAATTTCAGTTATATACGGGACTTGAAATATATATCAATTGGGGATTTTTAGGATCTATATATTACACAGCTAGCCAGATATATATATTTATCTAGACTTCTTATGATCACCTAATTCCACTAAGCCCTAGGAATTCAGGCCAATCCCCTTGTCGCTTGTTTCGCATCAGAATTACCATGGCTCCAATCTTCCAGAGTTTTTTTTCTCTTCATTATTTGGCATTTTTTGCAGTTAATCCGCTGTCAGGACCTGCGGGTATTCGCATAGCCGGGCGATTATCATGCATTATCAATTATAGCCTGTGATTCGAGCTTAAATCGCTTTCTTGATTCAAACGCGAAAAAGGTGATAATTTATTCGACCGAGGGATGAAAGGCCTGCAGCTCTTCTATTATCCGACCGGCACACGCGGGTAAGCCTGCAGCTAGGTAAATAGCTTTTGATGTTGCCATTATCACTGTCTTCCTTCGACGTTATAAACTATCGCCTAACTGGCTAATGTGACGGCAGTTTCGCGGTTTTCCGGTCATTCACTGTATCCATGAGACAGCGAGGGCAGGTCGCCATCCAGTGCACTGTGCAATCATGTTAGTTTGCTCAGTTAATTACTCTTACAGCCAAAGGCTGTTTCGTGTGTATTCATGCACCAGTCGTGAAAGTCTCTCATATCACCATAAAAAAAGAGAAAAAGAAAAAAAGTGCTGTGTCCTTGATCGAGCGCCGCCATACATCTTCAGTGCGCCTTTTGTCAGTGCTCGTGGAACTTTGCCTGATTCTTCCGGCTTGCTGAATACCTCACGTTGCACACAATGCGTCCTCTGTCCGTTTTTTTTTCTTCTTCTTCTTTTTCATCCCTTGACCATGGTGTTCGTTGTGTGTCGATGCTTTTGTTCTGCTTCTTTATCGCCTCCAATATTTTCTCGCAAGTGCGATAAAAGTAAATAAACGTGGCAAAATATACCTTGGGTGAAATGATATTATCGTGATTATTGAAATAGAATATCTGTGGATTATTTTTCCGTTTTTTTGATTTCATAAAAGCTTTATCAGAGAGTTTAAATGCGACAAAAAGCTCTCGCTAGATGTGCACATCTCTCTGCTGATTTGAAATAGTTTATTTAAAAACGAAGAAAAAAAAAGAGAGTTTTCTTCGATGTAACAAAGTGTATACTCACAAGATGAGAATCCCGCGTGGTGAATGTAATGGGATCTGACTTGGGCTCTCGGCAATGGAAGTCAATTCTACCCCAGGCGGTGGCACCGGCAATTTCACTTTTCGCAGCTTCAATCAACTCCAATTCGATGCCTTCAGCTTTGAAAACAACCTGTGTATATGAAATTTATATGATTGTTAAAGAAACTGTGGAAAAATTGGATTTCATCGACTTAAGCAATGTCGAGAATACTTTTTTCTTATTCTTCTTTTATTGAGCTGAACAAAAAGTTTCAAATAAAAAATCCCTGGGGATTGTACGGCGGTGGGTTACTGACCTTTCTTAAGCAGCCAACAAAGTTTGTGATTCCTTTAGCCCCTTGTAATATCTTGGTATCGGCACCACCACCAACCAAAAGTTGATTACTCGCCAGACGTGTAAATGACCCGGCTGTGTGACCATGTTCAGCGTAGAGACCATCAACGATGGCTGACAGCTGAAACAGACACCCGGAAGTTATTTTTATCTCTTGAAACACGATTGAACGAGTTTTGGATAAATATTTCCTATAGTTTGTGGTGTGATTTGATTTTAAAAAATGCGGCTTACCCTGCAAAATCTTGTAATCGATGATATCTGATGGAAAAGGAAATATTAAAGGTCATTAAAATGGACTAATTTAGATTGAAATAAGCAACTCACTTCTTGCACTCGTCTTTGTACAGTAATCTTGTGCCACTGATTATCATCAAATCTAATTTTCGCTGGCTTAATCTGCAGATCTAGTCGGCCATTTGCCAGAGTCATACTCACAGCCGCACCGCCATCCTTCAAAGCAACGGTTAAATAATCACCTTTCTCACCTAGGAAAGTAGAAATATTGATTATACATGTAAGTGTTAAATAGGGTGACGCAAAAAAAAACCGAATTTTTTTTGTTTTTCGCGTATCGTATCGAAAAATCAAACTTTATCTTATTTTAAAAACACGATATAAGCATTTTTAGAAATCGCTTATGAATTTTGAAAAATAAAAATACCAAGAATTTCAAAAAAGTATATAATAAATATTTTTTATTTGTTAATGTTTCAATAATTCAGTAAATACGCAAAATTACGAAAAATCTCAAAATCTATAAAAGTCAGAAAAAATTTCATTTTTCATTTTTTGTAAGAAATTTAATTTCCAATTATTTAACTATAATAATATTTTTTTATCTCACTTATTTACCGAGTTATCGTAAAAAAAAAAAACTTCGTAAAAAAAAAAATCACAAGATTTTCGAGGATATTTCTTCTTGGAAAATTTTTACAAAAAAATTTTTTATCTCAACCCTATAATCCTAGATACATTAATTACAAATAAACAAATAATAAATAATCTGTAGTTGTTACTTTTAAAATTTTGTCAACATGTATTAACGATATATAACATTTTTTTGTTAAAATTTCAACAACTCAGTAAGTAAGCGAAATAGTGAAAAAAAAAACTTATAAAAATCAAATGATTAAAAATTAAATTTCCTACAAAAAACGTAGAATCAATTTTGCATTTGTTTTCTTTATAGCGATTTTTTTTTTACAAGTAGTACAAAGTTTTATTCTAAAATATTAATTTCATAAGTTGCTCTATGAATTTGTAACTAAGTACATTGATTTTTATGTTTTCAAACGACCTCTAAATACCAATACTGAAATATGACTTTATTTTTGTGAATAAAAAAAAATTCATTCAACATTTCAATATGTTTTGACTGTTGAGTCACAAAAGATAGTGTGCGTAAAAACAATGTTTTCAATTACATTTCAATCATTTTAATAAATTTCAAAATTCATGAGCGACCTGTAAAAAAGTATTTCGTATCATTCTGATTTTTTTTTTTTTCACGAGCTTCTCTGATTTTTCGATACGAGAGCCGAAATACAAAAAAAGTCGGTTTTTGTGAACCACCCAACAGTGGAGCCATATAAAAAAATACGAACTGAATGATTGAGCTTTTTATACTTGCCTGAGTAAAAAAGAAGACCATTGTGTTGACGAGTTTTAAACTGAAGACTCACAGACTCTTCCATACTGTAAATTGGCTCGCCCTTGCTCAATTCAATTTTAAGGTACTCAGTGCCCTTAAACGAGGCCTCTGACGGAATTTTATCTGCAATTAAGGGATCAAAGTTGCACCTAGTATATTTGAAGCAAGACAAATACGCTTAAGAAACGGTTTTAAAGCAGTAGACGCTTCAAGTTTTTGATCGATTTAGAATAAGTATACTTTTAATTGCACAAAGTTTAAAATCTGAGTAAATTTAATATCTTCTTTGGTACAAAGTAAATCAGTCAAAGTTTCTAAGATAATTAATTAATAAAAAAAATATAGATATAATTAATTGTTTGAAAAAGTATATATGCAAACAGACGATAATTTTTTTGAGTTGGATAAAATATACATGTGAACTCTGGAATATTATCAACATATCATCCACTCGAAAGAACTCACCTTTTTCACAATATTCTCCTTCATAATCCCCAGTTCGACACTCGCAGATGGGACCAGTATCTGTCGAAATACAAATCCCGCCGTGTTGGCAGGGATCGCGAGTTTCACAGGCGTCGGTCGCATTCAACATGATCGACGTTCCCAGACTCTGCAAATACGCCAATTCGATATTAAACTAAAAAATGCCATTCAATGTTAGATTTTTTAAATAGGAAAATAAAGCGCTGAAAAAAATTTCTGTATATTATATTTTTTTGTGTTGTTAATGTTGTAATAACTCGATAAATACGCAAAATTAGGAAAAATGTTATTTTAGTCAAATGATAGAAAATTGAATTTCTAATAAAAAATGTAGAATGCTTTTTTGCTATATTATGCTTTATTTTTGAGATATTTTGAAAAATAAGAATTTTTTAAAATTTGAGGTTTTATAAAAATTCATCACGGTACAAAAATTTTTTTTTTAACTTTTTTTGTTAAAAAGTAAATTTCCAATCATTTAACTTTAATAACATTTTTTTATTATCTTGCTTATTTATCAAGTTATCACCAAAAAACTAAAAAAAATCACGAAGATATATCCAACTCGTATAGTGTCAACATTGTTTTATTTCGCTAATGCTTCAATAACTCGAATATACTCGATAAATAATCGAGATAGCAAAAAATGTCATTCAAGTTAAGTGATAGAAAATTTAATTCCTGATAAAAAATGTAGAATGAACTTTTGCTATATTTTGTTTTATCTTTGAGATATTTGAAAAAATAGGAATTTTCAAAAATTTGAAATTTCTCAAAAACTGTAAACAATACAAAAAATTTTACTTTACGTTTTTTGTAGGACATTAAATCCCCTATCATCTAACTTTAATAACATTTTTTGTTATCATCCATATTTATCGAGTTATTGTCAAAAAACTAAAAAAATCACAAAAAAATCGCAAAATTTTCAATGATGATAATGTTTTAACAACTCAGTATATAAGCGAGATAATAAAAAATATTATCAGAGCCAAACAATAGGAAATTTAATTCTCTACAAAAAATGTAAAATAAATTCTTACTGTATTTTTAGTCGAATCTAAAAAAAATACAAACATTTTTGTTTAATATTTTTTTTTTTTTACTTCAATTCTAAATCTTTCAAGTTTAATAATATTTCTTGTTATTTTGCATATTTATAGAGTTATCACTAAAAAAATTAAAACAAAACGTCCAAGAGCCTATTGAAAAATTTTGACAAAATAATTTTTTAAATCCATATCTAAACATCCTAAAACTCATTTCTAAGGACGTTAACATGAAGAAAACTCATTAATTTTTTTTACTTTTAAGCCTTATTATAAACATACACCCTTTAGCCTTAATAGCATGTATATTCAAGCCTCTGAAGTACATACCGTGCATCACCAGGTAAATAATAATTATACATCGTCATTGATTTATGCGCTTCCTAACCCATAAATACGAAATCCATCACAAAGTATATTCATCCCCAAGCTTATATAATAATAATGGGAATACATAGAGGGAAACTCATCTGCTATTCATAAATGACGTTGGATTATTTGTTCGGGCGATTATTACTCGATAAAATATACGAATAGCTGCGAGGTGGCGGGCAGCGGCTAGGACATTGCTCTGATAACAATATGCATATCTCTCGATCTCAATTTACTATCTCGGTGAATCCTCGAGGAGAAATGAGATTGGAAAACGTTCGTTTCTGCGAATATGCATAAAAAGCTCATTGCCTATAATCCAGAAAGAGAGTGAGGTATGGTCGCGCGGGAGCGCCTGATCAATAGGTAGAGACCAGGTCTGGGTTGGGAAAATCGACGAAAACAAGCAGTGGGTGGCGATATAGCTTCATCACTTCATTGCACCAGTACCAGCCGACCTTGAGCCAGGTTTTCTCTTACCTTTGGCATTATACTACTACTGCTGCTCGGAGAATCATGCATGTATCGACCCAGTTAAATAAATTGTTACGATGAATTAACGATGAATACGTCAACGTGATTTCTATTGTTGGATCACGTACTACGAGTTATCATATACAAAATACTCATATAGTATTCCTCGAAAATATCTCGATAAAACAATAAAAAAATCTCAAGTGATTCCTAATAGTGCTCGCGGTGATTTTATCTCTGTAGAAAATATCCCCGACAATAATATCTCTTTAAAAAATGATTTATATAAATAAAAATAAACCACTGACGAAGTTTGGTATTTTGTTATTTTATTTTTGCGATACTTGTATAGGCACTTTGCCTGTTACAAGGGAAGTATTTTACTCGGCGTTTTGTTTTTTTAGCATTGGCATTTAGCTTGGCATGTTCGCTTCGCGCTTTTGCATTCTACAGGATAACTTTTATTGAAAGTGTCCACATTTGTCGACGGTGTCAGAATAAATGAGTGTCTTACCACGCGGCCAACGGTCGCCTCAATGAAGTTTGTTAAATTTGTCCTATACTCAAATTTAATTTTGATTTTGGATAAAACTCAGAGGGACTAGAAATTTTTTTTCTGTGATGAGATTACCGGAAGAAATTAATGAATTAATAAGATTTTTTTGATAATTAGTTTTTGATAACGACTATATGAAACTTATTGTCTCTCTACTTTGATTATATAGTTATTTGCTTCATAATATAATCTACTTAAATCGAAACAGTGAGAATCAAATGTTTCTGCGGTTAAAACTCACTATTTGAATCAGTAGCACTAGAATAACTATCAAAACAGTGAAGCTCACTGCGCGAAATAGTAAAAGATATTCTATACTGTTTTATCCAGTGAAATTCATTGTTTTAGTCAGCGACATGTGAAATTTTGTCGTACCAATTCTGGATCTACATTCTGTATCAATGCGCTTTAGGTTATTGTATAAGTGTGATGCCAGCGTTTATCGGATGACTGGCACGATGACACTAAAAGTATTAGCTTTAAAAAAAAAAGTTTAGAATAAAACAAAAAATGAAATGTATTAGATAACATTTACAATAATTAATTTTTCATTTAGTCTAACGGTTTTCTACAGATATAATTTATAATGGCCAGCGATAGATGACTTTTGGACGTTTTGAGCGGTATATAAATAAAAAAATATTAATCCTACCAAAAAAAGGTTTAATTACAAAAGTTATAGCACATATATAGAAAAGATTTTCAATCAATTACGCGCAAATAAGCGTATAAAAACTGACTTATCAGTGAACATCATAACTGTTTTAATCAGTCAAATTAAAGGCCAGTTTTTCAATCAGTGTTTTTGTGAAAACATCGTTTTAAAAATTACCAACATAAGAAAATAAATCACCAATGCTCTGAATTGAGTATATTAAATTTATAAGAGTATATAAGTGTGTTTACAAAAATCAAATCAAATCAAATCAAAGGTTAAAAAACCGTAAAAAGTTATAAGAAATAAATTTAAAATAATTAATAATATTTTTTTTTTTTCATAAATTTGGGATCCAAAAACATGGTGGCGTAAAGTAAATTATTCCATATAGTGCTTTATTCGTCCTCTTTATTTATAAAATGTTAAATCACTATAATGTTAAGGAATTTCATTTTATAAGTATAACCTTTGTTTTTTTGTTGGTAGTTTTTAAAACGATGTTTTCACTAAAACACGGATTGAAAAACTGGCCCTAAGAGTTACTGGATAAAACAGTGAACTTCTCATTGTTTCGATTTGAGGAGTTTTGATGATAACATGAAAAAAGTTCCATATGGATTTGAAACTTTTGTCAATTAATGGTCTTATGATCGAGCATGTATGGTTTAAATTTTA
>MVJL01003562.1:0-14282 GCA_002156465.1 Macrocentrus cingulum
GCATTTAGATAATAATGAATTGAATGATTATTATAGGTGTGTTTAGATGTTTTTTTTTTTTGACATTATAACGTAGTAAATCGATGATTATGGGTGATTTTTCAGAATTTTAAGATGAAAAATCTTATAAAGTTACATTTTACGCACTGATGGTTAATTAGCGTGCGGTAATTATTCACTTTCTACACGATATCCAAGTGTTACAGAAATAAAATGGTTTTTAGTGATTTTTTTTTTATACTAACAAAACTCTCACACAAGCGTTTTTATACGTATTTGTTATTTTTGAGAGATGATTGATATTTTTCGATTTTTTTTTTTTTTTTAATAAAGTTGAATTGGGAAAGGCTACTGTGTAGGGTAAAATTTTTTCTAATATTTAAAATAAAAGAAAAAAAATAGAAGAAAATTAATAGAAAAAAATTTTTTTTGTTATATTTATATTGATAGGAGTATTGTGTGGTTAATTATGTGAAAAATGAGTGAATAATTGAAATAATGTTTAGTTAAAAAGAAAAAAATGAAATAATTATTTAAAAATTGGTATTATAAGCAAAATATGAGATTAAGATAAATAGTTAAATGACAGAACACGAAATCATACCTCACACAGAGCTCGCCCAATTCACCAGGTTTTAAATAGTCATTGTTGTAAGATGGCATTCTTGAAAGACATTTTTTTCGAGGACAATCTTGTTGTTTAGTATTAAAACCATTCCTGTATGCCTCTTTTATTATTGTATCACTTGTTTTTTGTATTTTCACGCTGTTTGAACATATTGCATCGTTTTTTGTCACTTTTAAGCTTTTAACCGGTGAATAGTGCACACGTTTCTGCTTGTTGAATGACGTCTTAATGCTACAAATTATTACACAATACAAATTGTGGAATAACAAGTGAAAAACAATTAATTTCGTATTTATATTGACGTTAAATAATAATAACTACAAAAAAAAAAAATAGAATTTTTCATTTTTAAGAGCTTTTTCTTTGCTCAAATCTTTAAAATCAATTTTTTTTTCGATTTTTTACCCTTTTTTACTTATCTTTTTTCAAGATGTAACGAAAAAAAATTTTACTTTTTCCCCTAAAAAAACGAAAATTTTTAGAAACGTTGAATTTTGTCGAAGAAAAAAAAAAATTAATAACTTCAGTCTTTCTAAAACAGCGTTTCTATTTTTTTCAAGGCCAAATTTACGATAGAAAAATAAGAAATCGATAAATTTAGAAAAAAAGAAAGAAGAAAATGCAAGATTTAGAACGTTATTTCAGCATAAAAGAAGAAATAATAATCCAAAGCTTGAATTTTTTAAATAAAAGTGAATATTTTTACAATATATTTACCTCTTGACATCATAGGTATCAACAAGAGCCATAAAACCATCGGGATATGCAATGGCAAAGCCGACGAGTGCTGCGAGTTCGCTGTCAGAGGCTTCCATGACTCTCGCGCCCAAAGATGTGGCGATAGCATCGCGATATTTGCAGGAGAGCTTCAAAATATCCACCTGCTCACCGGTTTCCTTGTGCACCAGGGTCTATGATCCACAAAAAAAATGCAAATTAGTATTTATTCCTCCCATTAATCTTGTTAATCACGAACCTTTAGCTTTAACTCGTCGATTCCGGCGAAAGAGTTGATGTAAGCATGAGCGTGGGTGCCCCGCACGGGGATATTGAATAATTTCCCAGCCAGGACATTGCTGGTACCGTCAAATCCACCTGGAAATCATAAAAAATAGAATAATAAATATTAAAAAACGTAAATTGCGCGGAACAGACATGGCATTGATTTAATTCTTATTATGAACTGAAATTTTCAAGGTAACACTGAGGTCGATAGTTGGCCCAATTAACACGGGAAAAAGTAGTTAAAAATTTGTTTTTGCTCGATCGAGTAGTTGGTACAGTAACTGGCACGGTTTATCGACTTAACCCTGCGTCCAATGGTTGTCATGACGAGCTTTTAGTGATCTCATCGCTCGAAAACTTTAGCCAGGCTATAATTTCGAACTTGGCCAGGTGTTTTATCACCTTCAGCCGGCAATCAGAACACGATCAAGCAAAATCACGTGCATTTTACCTATGTAGGCGTATTTGGATGCACTGAGGCCACCATCGGGACCTTGAGCTCGACGCAGACCGAATTCAAGCAACGAGACGTGGGTACCAGCCACCATACGAAAGCGTGCTGCATTTGTTGCCATCAAACTTGCATAGTTGATTAGTGTTAGAAGTGTTGTCTCGAGTAATTGCACCATTATCAGCGGCCCTTGCACTCGCATCAATGGAACCCTGTAAAATTTAACGATTAATATATTTTTTTTAATTTATCCTACATGTTTAAAATTATTTAATCACTTTTTTATCCATGAAATTTTTAAGATTTTTCATTTAAATTGTAATTTTAAGATTAATTTTAATTAATTCTAATGATTTTTTTGGTTTTTGCATGTAATAATTTAAAATCTAAACGATTTTTATCGTTTTTTTTTACATCATAATTTAACTTGACCTGTTTATTTCTTTGTTTAAATGTTAAATTGAATTTTTTAAGTATTTCCCATGAACCAATTAATATGAAATTTGAAATAAAAGTATGTTATCGATAATATTGCAGAATTAAACGGAATTTAGATTTAAAATAAAGATAAAAAAATTTTTTTTGATGTTTTTACTGTCATAAAAAATATACGGTATTAAAATTTTATTGAAAATCGAGTAATTATTTTAATAAACTAAAATATAGAAAATAAAAAGTTTTAATTTAAACAAATTTTATTTTTCTCAGTTTTTAGATGAAAAATTGATTTTTTTTTTTTTTTTTTTTTCATTTAACGCTCGGATATTTTTTTCTAGTAGTTAAATTGCAATTATTTTAGTTTAAATATTAGAGATATTCGCCTTGAATACAATAATATTTGATTTTTTTACTTCTGATAATTACAATCATAGAAATCGTGGCTAAAATGGAGCCAAGCCCAGAGAGCGTACGGTAATTAAATTGCAAAAAACACTATTTCTCGTTAAAAAAATCTTTTTAAATCATAAATTGTTATTTAATTCCATAAAATAACCTCTAAACAATTTTTTCTTTATTTAAAAAAAAAAATTTTTTCATGCTACGCAATAGCAATATAAAATAATGACCTTAATTAATAAATTTAGATAATACGATCTTACCGTGGAAATACAACTGAACCCTCCTCAATTGCATATATCGTGACGTCCTTTGGTGTCAATCCTCGCAAATAAATGAAAAATTCCGGCTCCACTGACCCTGGCATTGTTGTTTTTAAATATTCGATATCTAGGTTAAAGATAATTCTTATGAATTAATATTTTTAAAAAACAATTGAACAAAATTAATATTACCGCTATCTGAGTATTGAAATTTCTCCATGAACTTCAAACACTCGCCCAATCCAGCAAAAATTGTAAATTCACCCTTGAATGGATTTTTCCGAAAGAAAAGATCGAATGTAGCATAGTCATTCATCTTTTCACACTTCCAATACGCATAAGCCATTGTTATCTGATATAAATCTGTAATAGAATACAACAGTAAATACATTTTATCTCTATTGTTGACAATGGAATATTACAATAAAAAAAATACGATGACTAAATGAAAAAAAAAATTATACAGGATATGCTTATGATGTAATTGCGCGTATGTGTTATTTGATAAATTATAAATTTATAGAGAAAAAAAAAAAACAACAAAAAGTATTTGTTGGAATTATTTTTAGAAATTTCATCATTTATTTAAATGATAATTATTCCAGTTGTGCGTAAAATTGCTTGCTTGGATTTTTCGAGGTTATGTACGATGGAACGACAATTTTGATTTTTTTTTTTTTTTCATTATTTACCTGTTAATAAAGGCTGTACAACGCCATTTTGTTGTGTACTGCGTGATAATCGCTCACTGTCGTGCAACATTTTTGGTTTTTTAATTAATTTTAATAAGAGAAATTACGTTAAATTGGCGCGCAAAATCGTGGAAAAGATTGTTCATCTACGGCCAACACTAAACTAACGTGTTCACGTCGCTCATCACGAGATTATATGCCACGATGTCGATGATGTTGTGTGTGTTTTCCCTCTCTCCAAATATAATTTAGCTCAATGTATGTATTATTTAGGATTGGGGTATATGTAAATTCACTTTTACTGACACATAAATACAAAATTTACTTTGAATTCTTCATGACAATCGATTGAACCATTTGGAGGCCATTTTTCTAATAACGATGAACAATAGTTTCGACAGGCAATTATTGTCACACGTTCTAGCGATAAAGTGAACAATATATCAATAAAACCTTGTCTAATAATTTATTTGATAATTTTATTAGGGCTATAAGTAGATAAATGAATGAAAGTGGCTTTTGTATAATCTGTGTAATTTTGCCGCCATATCGCGTTACTATAATGCCAACAGAGCACACAGTTATATTCACATTTTTTTTGTTTTACTAATGTTTCGATAACTCGGTAAATAAATGAGATAGCGAAAAATATTATAAGAGTTAAAATATTGAGAATTTAATTTTCTATAAAAAATGTAGAATAAATTTTTGCTATATTTTTCATTGTTTTTGAGATATTTTAAAAAATATAAATTTTTAAAAATTACAATTTTCTCAAAAATGGTGGAAGATAGAAAAATTTTTATTTAACATTTTTTATAGAAAATTTAATTCTCAATTTTTTATTTCTAATAATATTTTTTGTTATTTAACTTATTTACTGAGTTATCGCAGAAAAATGAAAAAAAAAAAATTTTTTTTCTACAGAAAAATATTATTTCTAACCTATAGTGACACCTGGAATTGTTAAGAATCATTATTTACACTAATTCAATATATCTTTGTAATAAATTTGATAAATTAATTTATATTGAATTTTTTTATTTGCTTAAACTTGAAAAAAAAATCTGTGATAAAGTAAAATTATGACGCAGAATTTATATCATGTATTTTGCAATAATTCGGTCTCGTTTTAAGCATAATGATAAGAATATTAAAATTATATAACTAAATGTAATACATATCTGTTAAAAAATGAAATAATTTTTCTAGAATAAACAAAAAAAAGTATAAAATAACTCGATCTATTTACAGCATTATTTGTTATTGATTAAACGTAAATTTGAATTGCTTCCTTTTGATATATATCGAGACAAATCAAATTCATTGAGCTTGTATTAATAGATATGTGAATAGTTTATGTTTTTTTTTTCTTCAAATATCTATTTTAAATGCAAATTTTTTCTGCTTTCTAATCAAAAATTATTTATATTATTGTAATAAATTTATTTACAATGTTAATGTGTTTTTTTCGAAGGGATTATCAACTATAGTTTTGGCGCCATTTGATGGGAAATTTTATTTAGAATTATTTAAAAACGTATTATTACAATAAAAACCATAAAAATTATTTTTCTATTCACATTTACAATTAAAATGCACGAAAAATTTTAGAAAATTGTATTTTTCTTCTAGATTTTCTTAAAATTCAGCACAGAAATATTCTAAAAACTTGAAATTTATTATATTTATTAAAAAAAAATTGACTTGAAAAAATTTAATTAAATAAAATATTGCTTTAAAATGTAATATATATTTTTTATAATGAAAAAAATATTATTATTTCATTTTTTTGCTGATTTTCTTCTTATTTTTACTCGTTTTTATCGATTTTCCGGTATTCCAATAGTAAAACAACTGAGCAACAATGATTCCATTGGCAAATGTCGATGCTACATAGAGAATAATCATACTCATGTCTCCAGTTTCTTGATAAGATGTAAAAATTCTTGCTAAAGCACCGAAAAATAGCATTAAACAAGTAATAGCTGAAAGTTGACCAGTACTTCCGTTTTTGTAGTTTGTGTGAGCTTGGAATAGCTAAAAAAAAAAAAAACCAAAAAATAGATATTAAAAATAGTATATTGTAGAGAAAATTTTTTGAGCGTTTTTGTCCTAAAAAATAGATATGATGATTTTAAAATTAAAAATTTTCATTTTTCTATTAGAAAAAAATTTTTTTTTTGGATTTTTTAATAAATAACTAAAAAAATCGAAGAGATTTATGAAAAATTTTACACTTAAAATTTTTTATAAAGTTTTTAAAATTCTTTACAAAAAAAAAAAAAGATTGAAGCAAAAAAATTTTCAATTCGCTTAGTTGTTTAGATATTTGTTTGCGAAAAAAAAATTTATTTTTTCTATCATTTTCATTGATATTTACCTTGCTCATGAGTACAATTGGAATAACCATGTTTTGACATGCCCAGAGAACTTTTAACGGTGTCATACCAGTGATAACGGCAAATAAAATCCCCGTATAACCGCACAAAAATGCCGTGGCCTTGGTTGTATCACCGTTATAGTGCATACAGAGAATTGCAATGGCTAAAGTTTGAATTCCCAAAAATACTGCGTCACCCCAGGCACTGGAATAAATTTTTTTCGGGTGAAAAGTAGGAAATTTCTCGATGTAATATTTTAAATAGTACCTGAATGGAAATCCACTGACAAAACTGTATGATCCCATGGCTGTTATTGCGAACAAATCGAGAAATATGCTGATCATGTTGATTCCCGCTCCGCTCTTGTTGTTGAAGATTTTTACAACTTGTGGAACCTTGACTGACAATTTTACGTTTCAATTGAAGATTGTAATGGAAATTATGAAAATAATTATGAATTTTTATTACCCATGAGCGATCCTGCGATTATTCCTATGCCTAACGCCTTGCTGAGAGTTGCTTTGAAGCATTCAGCTGAAAAAAAAAAAATTCATGACTGCCATTTTCCAGGACATTTTTTTTAGGAACAGAATAATAAAATTAATACAACAATAAAAACATACCGTGGAGGAAATTTAATTTCGTGAAATATTGGTCGACACATTCTTCGGTAAAAACCAGACGTGAGGCATTTTTTACGTACTCCATCTTCGGGGAGAATAATTTGATTTGAGGAACGCTAAATTTCTGTTGGGACAAAAGCAGAGGATTAATGAATTAATTAGAGTTATCGTGAAATAATAGATGTAGAGTGACCTAACCTCCAGCCGGGTTCACTTCAGTAAATTCTTATCTGCAACTGCCATCCACGTCATGGTGCACACGGTCTAGAGTCCCGGCGAAAACTGTGAGGTTTGTTGTTGTTGTTGTTCAGTGTTTTTGTGAACCATTTCTTCTTCTACACACGTTGATTCGAGTTGGTAAAAGAAAATTAGTAATAATTTTGCATAAAAAGAGGTAAAAAAGTTTTAATTTAAACGGTTTTATTAAAAAAAAGTGAATAATGTACTGAAAGACAGAAAGTAATGAATATTAAAAGTACGTTTGAGGTATGAAGAACATGTTTAAACGTGTTCACACGGCACAATTGTGCCGTTTGAGATCTTAGTAACTGAAAAAAAATAAAAGCGATTCAATCAGATGCAGATAATGACACTTAAATCCGAAATTAATAAGAAAACAGATTAATTTCTTATTTTTATTTAATGTTTTTCCAATTACTGGGGTATTAAAAGCATGTTTGAGGTATTGAGAGAACTTTTGAGGTATGCTCAAACATAAAAAATTCAACTTAAAAAATAAAATCAGTGGGCCTTTTGTCTTATTTTCTCGTAATTGTGAAAAAGGCCCATTAATTTTATTTTTCAAGTTCATGTTTTTATGTTTTATTAGGCATGTCTCAGGTTTGTGATCTTTTTGCTTATTATTTTCTGTAATATTAACTGTAAATTTATTTAATATTTCAATACTTATGTTTATATTTCATTGGTATATTGTTGAGAGCGATAAAAATCAAAATTTGTCGGATAATTGAACAAATTTTAAAATTTAGCCGCCATTACGATGTCTCGACTAACAAAATGGCGGTCAGTTGGTCCTCAAAAACATCTCGATATATTTGTTCGATAAATAATTTTTTTTAATAACAACAGCAAACATTTAATATAAAAATCTTGTTTATAAAATAATCATTTCCACGTTTATCATAAAATTTTATTTTATTTTATTTTTTTCAGTTTTTTAGATTAGATAGTTCTGAAAAATCCCACCGGCGGCGCTAAAAACATTTCTCCTCAAGTTTTTGGCCGGATAACAGTGCAAAGTGTATTATCAGATTTTAATCCATCAAAAAAATTAATAAATCCCATATAATTACAATTCCTATCAAATTTTATCGATAAAAAACTTTACAAAATGGCGATGGCAATGCTTCAACGTCGTGCCAATGTAATTAAAATCGCAAATTTATCAAAAATCCCCTTAAACGCCAATCTAACCTCAAAATTTCCTCTGCATTTAATAACACAAAAACGAATTAAATTATTTCAGGTAAGGCTTCCACCAGAGGTAAATCGTGTTCTCTATATCAGAAATTTACCGTACAAAATTACAGCCGAGGAAATGTACGATATTTTTGGGAAATATGGTGCAATTCGTCAAATTCGCGTGTAAGTACAACTCTTTATATTTATTTCAAATTGCATCTAGTGCTAAACAATTGAACTAATTCTAATTTATTTGTTACATATTTCAGTGGTAATACTGTAGAAACTCGAGGAACAGCTTATGTTGTTTATGAGGACATTTTCGATGCTAAAAATGCTTGTGATCATCTGAGTGGTTTCAATGTGTGTAACCGATATTTAGTTGTTTTATACTATCAGCCCAGTAAAGCACACAAAAAAATGGATGTGGAGAAAAAATTGGACGAGATTGACAAATTAAAAACTAAGTATAATTTACATGATGATAAAAAATAGATTGACTATAATAATTAATTAATATTTCAATTAAATTAATTTAATATTCAACTTTACATTAAAAAACTGTATTTAATATCATAATATAAATTTTTTTTTCGTCACATTCGAGTGAGGAAAAAAAATACAATATAATTAAAATTAAATAATGTCGTTTGATTGTTGTGGAAACGGTCAAACGACTGGAAATACATTGAATAATATTTTTAAGAGTATTTTCAATCAAGAAAATAAAGACATTTGTAATAAGTGGGATTTAAAAAATGTTTATCAGGTTGTTACTGTTGCCAGTGGATTGATAATTGTATTTTATGCAATATGGGGAATGCAGAGGCATTGGCGCCGTCGCAGTTAGCACAAGATTGTCTGGGACAAGGTACAAATCGTGCGGACTTGGCACGACGAGGACGCGAACGTCGACAAGCCTCGTCGTGCAAGCGCGCGATGCATTCGTCGTGTAAAATGTCCGAGCTCGGCGGTGAAGTGTAAGCAAAGGGTTGTGCATAATAAGTGAATGAACGGGTCGCGTGGAGGTGACGGAAAGAGTGGGGAGTATTTGTAAGACGACCGCTGTGCTGTGCCAGCTGCTCGATCGTCGATTAGCAACGAGATATATATATATGTGTACATCGCACATCGAGGGACAGTTTCACAGGCATGGTCATATTTTTATTTACCTTTTTGCGAATATCTTGGAAATCACTCGAGTTATCGATTTTTGCAATAGATACTTTTTTATATGAAATTTTAAAAGCTAGAAAAAAGATTTAGAGTTAAAATTTCATAAACCCCATGGTTTTCATGATATTTGTGAAAAAAAAAGAAAAAAATATTTAAAAACAGTGTGTTTATAGTTTTTTTTTTTACAAATATTTCAAAAAGGGTTGGAGCTACCGATATTTTGAATAGAACCTTTTTTATAGGAAATTTTAAGGATAACAAAAAAGATTCAGGGTCAAAATATCATAAACCCTGCGGTTTTTATGATATTTAAAAAATAAAAACAAAAAATAACAATACTCCTCTATACTGAGTTTACTCTTTTCGAAATATCTGAAAAACTGTTATAGTTATAGCTATTTTGCATAGAATCTTTTTAATAGAGAATTTAGTGGACAATAAAAATGATTCTCAGTAAAAAATTCATAAATCCCGTGAATTTTGAGTTATTTTGAAAAACAAAAAAAAAAAAGAAAAACATTTTTACTCGATTATAAATCAGTCCTCACTGTTTTTTGCAAATATCTTGCAAATTATTAGTGTTTCATAAATTTTGTATAAGACCTTTTTTCTAGATCTTTTTAAAATCTACAAAAAAGCTATCTAATAAAAATTCCTTAAACCCCACGGTTTTTGAGATATTCCAAAAAAAATCACTTTTGGTATATAAATTATTTCTGTTTTATAGCTGTTATCTTGGATTTTCCGGTCACTAATAATGCCACTGTCTTCACCACAACTACTAAAACTATTCACCATACTCACTGGATGGGGTAAGTCCAATTTATTAAAAATAATTACCGCAAAACTGCAAAAAAAAATTTTTTTCCTTCCCTGAAATCACTATTTAATAATCAACATTGAGTTAAATTAAATGAAAGATGCCAAGAAAATTGACTCGGGTCAATCGTAGTCTACTTTCTAACGCCTTGTATACTTTGATGAATTATTTATCGTCGATTGGAAATATATACGCCGGTCTTGGGCATATATATCTGCCAGATCTCAAAGGAATACAAATTAAATATATCCAAGTAAACCAGCATAATCAAAATTACGCAAAAGAAAAAAAAAACAACTACCTAGATAAATAAATCAACTATTACGAATAAAAATGTAAATTAAATATTATATATATTTTAAATTCACCGCAAGTCTGTGCTCTCTCAAGGCCACACCGAAATATTTAATTAATTATTAGCAACGCCATCTGACGTTTGTCCCATCAAGCACTGGCATTCTTGCACACGACAATTGTGTGTGAGAGTGGAAAGAAATCGTGGTGGTGATGATAGAGATTAATGATCTTGGCATAGGCACACATCTTATTAACGTGTCAAAAGCAATATGGTGGTTGAATTAGAAAAATAAAAAATTGCTATGATGAGAAACTCTTGCAAAATTTATTGAATTAAAAAAAAAAAAAAGTATCTTCAGAATAAATATTGAGTGTATGATGCGATCATTTGTATTCATTATAACATTTAAAATGTTTCTTAAGTATTGATCAAGCGAATGAGTGAGTTTTAATAATTATCGTGGGTATATATTTGTACGTTTGTCAGTAGCAACGAAATAAATGATTCAAAAACAATAATAGACGATGATTGGGCAAATTGGGGAAGAAATTGTACCTATATACGGAAAAAAACGGGGGTTGCCTGAATCATGCATGAAAATGCTGAGTTTTAAAATAAAACGTGACGTTTTGTATAAAAAGTGCGATAAATATCGCGTGTCTGAAGCTATAAAAGGATGTATCGCTAAAAAAACTTGGAGCTTTTTACTTGCAGATATCTCGATAGGGATGCAAGTTAGAGAAATTTCATTGAGGAACTATTTTGTTGCTAATAAAATTTTCTATAAAAAAGGTTTCTTGAGAAAAATTTTTTATCTCGTTTAGTTTTAAAGATATCACGGTTTAAAAGAGCGAAAAAATTTTTCTTTACGTTCTTGTGTAGGTTTAATAACGCGATATGGAAGAATAAAATACTATTTTATATTGAAATTTAATCAATTATAATTGTTAATTGGTATTCTATTATCATTCAGATTAATAAACGTGTTCTATAATTAAAAATTTATAATTTGAGTTTAAAGAAATTCTCAAAACTTGGAATATAGTTTTTTTTCTAATATATAATGATGTAAAAAGAAAAAAAAATCGTTTTTTTTTATACATTTTTAGTTGGATATCTTCCAAAAATTTTACTAATTGTTAATTTCTGATTTCGCAATAAAATTATAATATTTGATGAATTTTAAAAGTCACTTTTCTTCGTTTTGAGGAACAATATGGGCCTGAAAGGCCTGAACGCGCTTTCCTCGGATGAAAAAAATTTAGGGGAAGAGGAGGGGGGGGGAGAAAAATGGGGTACTTAAGATAATAATGATTTTTTAGACACCACAGGTGTAAAAATGGAGTAAAAGTTCACTAAAAAAAACAAAAATTGACGATGTAGTTATACAGTTGCTTATATGTAACCGAGGTTAAATGACAGTAAAAGCTATAGATAGTATATATAGATATAGACAAGACAAAAAAGTTAAACAGATGATTAGATAATAATTGAAATAAATTTTGACTAGAATTAGATAATAATTTAATTGTAGTTGACGCAATTGAAGAAAAAAATTTTTACTGGTTTTTTTGGGTATACTCCATTTTGCGACATTCCCCTTATAAAATATAGGATATATTTTATGTTAGAATGAGCAACCTGAAGTGTCGAGTAAGGTGCTGAGCTTGTTTTGTTAAAAGCAAATGAATAATTTATGTTACAGTTTCTTGTTTATATGTTTAGCTTTTGTTAAAAAATAAAATAAAACGTTAATGAAGAAGGACGTATCAAATAATAGTCCATTAGGTTATGGGCCCAGGACAACGTAACTAAAAAAAAAAAGAGAGAAAAGAACAAGAAAATGGCTCAAATGGGAAGTGTTATTAACAAAAGATAATTACGATACATGGAGGATGCAAGCCGAAGCTTTACTCGTAAAAAATGACAGTTGGTCATATGTGAGCGGAGAGTCTGAGAAACCTGAGGCCGATATCGCGATCGCAGCAGAGGTTCAAGCACAAAATGAATGGATTAAAGCAGATGGAAAGGCTAAATCTGACTTAATTTTGTCAATTAGCCCAAATGAATTAAAGCAGGTGAGAGGATGTGAGACTTCACGGGATGTGTGGCAAAAATTAGAGTCGATCTATGCGTCAAAGGGCCCTGCAAGGAAGGCTACTTTGTTGAAACGCCTGACTTTACAAAAAATGCAGGATGAAGAAGACTTGACTGAACATCTCTCGAAATTTTTTGACGCAGTTAACAAGTTAGAAGACATGGGGGTCGAAATAAATGGCGATTTGTTGACTATAATGCTTTTGGCATTACACACATGTCGAAGAGGCATTTTTGACATGTTGAAGAGGCATTTTTGGTGTCAACAGCCCGCGTAGAAAAAAACAATTGGCCCCACCTAGGACCAACATAGTAAACCTATGTAATGCCTTGGTCCAGGAAGATTTACCAGTATAAAGCCTGGATAGGCATGATAAGATCGTACCAAGGTTGGTAAAACTTGATGGGCCAGAGATAAGTACCCCTTATCGTGCCAAGGTGGGTCATACTTGATGGGCCAAAGATAACTACCCCTTATCGTGCCAATATTGGCTATTACGACGCAGCCTCTAGTGGCCAATATTGGTTGAGTGGTAGGGCCAGTACGCGGCCGAATATTTTGGAACCGTGGGTCCTATGATAGGTTCTCACATGAAGCCCATGATTGGTATTAACATGGGGTATAGGTGGGGCATAGATGGGATAAATGCATGGGCTGTTGTTGGGTAAATATTAATAACATTTTTCTAATCATTGAAAATTACAAAAGTGTATTGAAAGAAATTTAAGTTAAGTAAGTCACTGACTGTTACAAAAGTTGCTGATATTTTACTTTAATATCTATATCTTTAATATCTACTTTAATATCTACTCTGAGGTCTACTGTTCCAAGGCTCTGTCTTTTCTTCCTCCATCACGATCTCTTGCCCCAGATAGCCAAGTTGAGACCAATGGGATAATTTTATCAGCGTCAATTTCATGAAGACTGTAAATCGCGTCTGAAATTAAAGAAAAAACGATATATTTAATTGATTAAAATGACATTTTTCATTGATTATAGTTGGAGAACACAAAATATTACCAGTTAAGCGAGTGCACAGGGTTGTTTCGCTGAAATTACGTTTTTGGCCTTTTTTTGTGCGCTTTCCGCGCCCACTGTACAATAATTGTACATTTTTAGTGAGGAAAGACCCCAGTGCCACACTAATTCCGTGGTGTACCAGTTCTTTGCTGTGCTCTCTGAGTTTTGAAACAATAAAGTCGTCCTGAAAATTACAATTAAATTATTTCTTTGATGTAGACAGTAAATTTGAGCAAATATAAATACGAACCACAATTTTCCGCTTCTCTTCGTTGTTTTTTATCAGTTCATCAAGGGCTAGAAATTCTTCAATGGTGTCAACTGGCACTGTCACACCAAGTGCTTGTATTTTCGGTGCTTCGATGCGTACAGCTCCGTGGTTTAATACCAGATTATTTGACAGGCGACCTACTCGTTTCTTCAAGTCGTATTGTATGCTTCTCTTGGCACTATCCACCATTTTTTCAATTGATCCCTCAAGAGATGTTATTATTTTCTGTTGAGATAGGTCTAACAACTCTTGAAAACGTCCAAGGAATGCTGCACCTATGAACAAACATAATTA